>CM062804.1:1082044691-1082313784 GCA_031772625.1 Pinus tabuliformis
ACAATTGGATTTGTTCTACTCAAGATAGACTATCTGTTTGGTTTTGTAGTCTTGGAGAGTTAAGTACTCACCTACTCCAAGACCCTAGCCTAAGCTATGTTGGTGCTTCAGAGCCCTAGAAAAATAAAGATTACTAGATTGATTTTAATTTAAGCGTTACTTTTAAGGTTGTTTCTTAAGTCAAAAGGTGATGGAAGTGAAACCAGTGGTGTGTTGACTCGACTCGAAACCACTACAAAATGCACCTAGAATGATTTATCCACTACTTTACTTTTTCGATGAATTGCTTAACTAAAAAGTTGAGAGAATGCAATCTTTATAAAAGCAACTTCTTAATTGAAGACAATCAAAGAAACAATTCGTTTGTCTTTTCCAAGCATAAAAACATAACCTCTCTTTACATGCACGAAAAAACTCTTTTCTTCTTTCGAAAACAAAAAGCTACTTGAAACAAGACTTTTTAAGAAGATGTTTTTGTATTTTTCTTTTAATAAAGCAAATAAATCTAATATAACCAAAAATCAATCTTAACAACTCTTAAAATCTATGAAAATGCACTCATAAGCAAACTAAAGGCAAATTTACTCTAAGCAATCTTAACGAGGCCAAAACTAACAATGATTATTTCTAAGGTGTTTTACTTGATCACAATCAAATCAAGGACTAGCTTATTGCAGAACCAAAAACTAGCCAAAACAAAACTCTAATCTTTTTGTTCTTTTTGTAAAATGGAAATCAATACTTTATAAACAAGCAATTCGAAATTTGACCCAAAACAACTCAAATGGCAAGTTGCTCACAAAAGGAGACTTTACGACAGGCCCGACTTCTAAGAAGGTTGACTAACCAGAGAGATCTAAGGCTGGACAACTTTCTACTATCAAAGTCACTACAAAGCCTTTCCAAAAATCAAACCCTAGGTCTAAACTTCGTTGAAAACCACTAAAACACTCAAAGCTCACAAAACTAGTTCAGGTGAAAATTCTTGACAGGGTACTAAAGGATCTGGGCAGAAAACACTAAGGAAAAACAAAATCTAAAAGCAATTTAAAGCAAAAATGGAATTTTCTTAAAGTTTACAGGAAGACGCAGGCAACCCGTTGTCACAGGTGCGGCCCCGCTCTGTGCAGACGGCAACAGCGCGTCCAAAGACGCACTGTGCAGTACTCAAAGGGTGCGTCCTTCTGGAAAAATGAAGAAAAACCAAATCTAACTAAATCTAAAGCTAAGCCACCCAAATACTAATTCTCACAGTCAAAAACCAGAAAATAAAAATGATTTTCTCAAAGCAAAGTTCATATAAAGGAAAAGACTCTCTCATTAATGGATTCCCCAGCGGAGTCGCCAATTTGTCACACGGAATTTGTCAAGGGTGCGGACACGACTGACCTTCCTAGAAGTCTAAGACATTCTAATGACAAACAAGACAAAATGGAGTGATCTTTCTCTAAATACACCTTTTACAACATGAAAACTACAAGTGTTTAGGCTTACCTTATTCCAAAACGCTGTTGTTGAAGTCCGTTCTTGACGATCCGGATGAGCTCCTCCTTCAAGTCAATTCCTGCAACCACAAACAATCAAACAATTACCAAGCACTTGCATTTCATATAATAAAACATATATTCAACATGCAGACCAAGGAACACATGAAATAACTCATTAACACAAGCTATTGAGAAAAATAAACCAGTTTGTATTAATAACGAAACAAAGAAACTCTTACAACCTGGCCTTGGTGTTGTGCAAGTTCCTCCCAGGGTCCATCAAGGGTTTTCCTCTACTTTGACAAAGCTCACCCTCTCCCAAGTAGAATCAAGTGAAGACAATCTCTCCTCACAAAGGCTCTAATGGAAGACCTAAATCCTGCAGCATTTACCCAAAGAAAATGTATAGCTCCAACCTCTTCTCCTTCTGGCTCAATGCCTTTATTTATAGTGCTGTAAAGAGGTTATTCAGGTCCACTATCAATGGGATCATCCCCCTCTTTGGGTGGGATAGCTCCCTTATTGATGGGATAAGTTCCCCCTTAATAGAGATACATGAACCAACTGGAGGCGCATCCATTTCATCAAACCGACCTCTAGAATGTTCTAGAAGTAACCACAAGTAACTTTTTCAAGATAAAACTCGCGCATTTTTCCTTTTACAGAGGGACGCACCTGTCCCTTAACATACAGAGCGTCCATGGATGCAGATTTTGTGAACATGGTCAGCGTCCCCGCAGGTAAGGCTAGAGAGAACCTGCGACCCCAGAGATAAACATAGTTTTTACAAGACTTTCTCTCTTATTTGAGTTTGAGATGGATAACAGAGGCATGAGACTTGCCTAAGAGGGTAGCATGACTGTTGATTTGAGCCATACTAACTGTAAGTAGTCAAGGTGACATTTTTTAGTGTAACACACTAGTGGTTTTCTTCAAGAATAAGGATGTTTCCTTGAGATTGTGCAAAAAATACATGAACTTGAATTGGGTCAGAATGAAGAATAGGTACTTGAAATATCATATAAATGATCTCTTTGATCAAATTAAGAGAGGAAAATTTTTCTCGAAAATTGATCTATGATCAGGATATCACCAATTAAGGATTAATGAAGGTAACATCCCTAGGACCATTTGTTGAACTTGGTTTCGACACAACAATTTTGTAGTCGTATCATTTGTTTTGACTAATGCACCAACATTATTCATGAGCCTCCTGAATGGTGTATTCCAAAAGTATCTAAACCACTTTAAGCAGGTATTTTTGTATGGCATTCTCATATATTCCAAGAATGAAATGGAACATAAAGAACACTTGTATATTGTGTTTACATGCTTAAGGGAAAACATTTTAAGGAAAACTATTAAATTCTCTTTCTTTCAAAACGATATTCACTATCTTTGCCACATAATATTAAGAGAAAGGATTCTGGTGGGCCTAAAAAAAGTGAAGCCCAAAATGTATTAGCCACTGCCAAAAAAATTTCATGAGGTTTGAATATTCATGTGGCCAGTGGGCTATTATTAGAGATTTGTGGAAGGGTTCTTGAATATTATGAAACCCATCACCACATTAAAAAGAAATGGAGTTGGATATAGATGGACAGATGAATGCAACATTACATTCATTGAGCTAAAGAGATTACTAACTAGTGCATCAATCATCTGAGTACTTGGTATGGGTAACGAATTCAAAGTTTGCACGAGTGCTTTGAAGCAAGGATTAAGAATTGTGTTAATGCAAGAAGGGGGAGTAATAGCCTATGCATCTAGGAAGTTGAAGAAACATGAAGATATTTATGCTACACGTGACTTATAATTGGAAATGGAAATCTAAATTTAAAACTTTGGAGGAATTATCTTGATTGGGAGAATCTTTGAGCTAAATATTGAACATGAAATCTTGAAGCATATCTTCACTCAAAAGAATATAAATGTTATAAAAAGGCAATGGATTGAATTCATGAGTAAGATTTCATAATTTCATATATCAAGGGAATGGAGAATGTGGTGGTTGATGCACTAAGTACAAGATCCAACACCTTCTCCCTGGTACCCTTGAGTGTCAATTTAAGGGAGCGTGTGATAGAAAAACGCTTTAAAATAGTTGGTATTTGAAGGTTACATCAAAAAATAAAAATGGGAAGAAAATAGAACAAAATATTGAGGGATATTTCCTTGAACCAGATGGACATTTGAAGTTTTAAGGAAGGATGTATATCCCTAAGGATATATACAAAGAACTATCATCTATAAATCCCATAGATAAATTTACTATGCACATCCTAGCATAAAGATGATGCATGCAAAAATGAAGAAGATTTGTTTTTGGGAAAGCATGAAGCATGATGTAGTCTAGCTTATTGCTAAGTGTCTTAAATGTCAGTCAATTAAGGCTAAACATCACCACCTAGCAAGACTCCTATAATCACAATAACTTCTTGTGTCCATGTGATAATTCCTATCTATGGATTTTGTTGTGGGTTTTACTCTCACATTAGAAAGGCACAATGCCATATTATTCATAGTTCATAAGTTGAACAAAAGTGTCCATTTCATCCCAATTAGAGACACTTACGATGTCATTGATTTGGGATGAGTTTTTATAAGCAACATTATCTAGCTACAAGGATTACACAAAAAGATAATTTCTGATGGGGACTTTTGATTTACGTCAATGTTTTGGACAAGTTTGCCATCAACAATGGGGACTTAGTTAAACATGAACACTACAAATCATCCAAAAAAAGAAATGTAATATGCAATAGCAAATTAGGTTATCGAAGAAATGCATGTCATGGATAACCAGACCTAATGGGAGAAGTGCGTACCATTGGTAAAGTTCACCTAAAATAAAATTTACCATAGTTGACTTAAGGTGCCTCATTATCAAGCTCTCTATGAGAAGCCATGTGGGATATCACTAAGTTGGGAAACTTTTGAGGGTAGAGTAATGACATGGCTTGAATTGGTATAATAAATGGAGGAGTAGGTGATTTAGATTAGAAAAAAGTTAAAGGAAGCTTAGGATAAACAAAAGAATTATGTTGATGCACATAGGCCTTATCAAATTTATGATATGGGGGACCAAGTTTTATTTTTATCTGACCCAACAAGAGAACCATTATGTTTGGAAAAGGGACGAAGTTGTCACCTCAATTATAGGACCCTTTAAGATCAAAGAGAAAATTGAACCAATTTCCTATTGTCATCCCACTTGTATAAAACTCATGATATTTTTCATGTATCTATTTTTATGAAATTATGTATTGATGAATCTCATAAACTTGATTGCAGGTAATTGTAAATCTTCAACATCAGAACCATTTTGGTCAAACCATTATGCATATTGCATAGAGTTTGATATTTTAGACATTATTCGCTAGACCAAGTTAAGGTACCATAGGACAAGTATAACTTAGGAGCCATTTGGAAGGATGAAAATAGTTTACATCCAATGATCTAAATTCAATAATTATATCATTTCTCATCCATCTCCATGCTTGTAGAGTGGAAAATTTTGAGGAATTAGCTCATAGGACTATTTTTACTAGTGAGTCTCACACACATCAAATAGAAGTTCAAGGCATCAAATAAATGTTTTTGGGGATAAAAAATTTCCACTTAAACACAAACTACAATTTTTTTCTACACATAGATACTTTTCCAATATCACAAGAATCACCTCAATTGGAGTTCGTATATGAAAGTTATGCCACTCTGAAGTTCAACCTCTTGTTTTGGCCACCATGATTCGAGAGGATGCCATGTCGACCTTAATTTTTCATGGAAAAGGGACTATCCACACAATCATGATGAAGAAAAATCTAGAAGAGTTCATATTGTAACTCTAGTTAAGAGTCGAAGGAGTCAAACTTATTGATTAGTAGGCTATCGAGTTGTGTTATAATCGAGTCACTAGGAGGAAAAGGGGTTCCATTATTTTCGAATTTGTTTTTTTCCATAGATGAAAAAAATAGCCAAGAGTGGATACAAAGAGAGAAAATGATGACGGTTTGTGCACTATATCATCTCATGGGCCATAGGTATCACTTCTTTGTACTTGTATCCATTTCCACTAATAGAAAGAGAGAGAAAAGCAGCCTCACCTTCCAACTTGAATTTCTCTCAAAAGGGCTTCCCATGTCATATCTTGTGTCATTATGGTTGTGAGGGATTTGATTTTCATCTATTATTTATTTTATACATTTTGTATGTTACATGCATAAAAACAGTAACTTAATAATCTAGAAGTTTAAGGAAAATAATCCTCATAGTATATATTTTAGAATTTGAGTATACATTTATCAAATATGTTGTGACAAAATGTCCAATGGAATATCCATGATAGTTTATGGACCATATTGACATTAGAGTAGGTTTATTTGGGTATATTGGGGGGAGTTTCAAGGGATCCATATCGGCTAGGTCGAAAGTAAAACACCAACCATAACCAATGAATTTGTTAAGAACTATTAAGATCCCATAAAGGAGAGGCTTTTTGTGGCTGGAAGCACAAGTCACAAATATAAATTGTAATGTGAAACTCCTCATGGCAGCCAAATAAATAAGCTTGGATTATTTAGAGAATATTGAGGTTCTAAACTAGAGTTTGGATTAGAGGGAAAATCGACAGGCCGAGAAGAAAATGAGAGTGACTTTAAGAAATAACCTAGAAAGGAACAACCTAGTTTATGTTTCATGAACCATTCATGTCCCTTATTCAAAATGGAAGCGAAGATAAACATCAAGCCATATTGAGGTGAGATTGATACTTTGAGGTTAAATCACTATTTGTAGCAATTAGAAGATTATTTTAATGTTCATCTTATAAGGGAAGAACAAAAGATTTTATTTTCTTGGTTGATATTAGAGGGTCATTCTTTGACTTGATGGGAAATCCACATGGAGACCCTAAGGTTGGAGGGAGATATTTTAGTGACTAAGTGGGATAATTTTATAGCTCTCATAAAGTTTCACTTTTACCCTCTTGGTTATGTATAGGACTAAGGGATCAGATGGAATTACTTCAAGAAGAAGTATGGGCAGAGTGTATAATAGTACACCATAGAGTTTATAAGGATGGCTATAATGTTGGGTATCTCTTTAAAGAACCCAAATGTACTCCTCAAGTATCTAGTGGATTTACATAACCATCTATGGGAGCAAGTGATGTCATTTAAACCTAGATTGGTGGACAAGGACTGCGTGCAGGAACAATGTATATATAACATAGGCTAGAAGAAAGGGAAATCAAGAGGTTTGAGGTAGAAAGAGAACTAGTAATATTCCAAGGAGGGGAAAAATGAGTGGAAATAGGGAAAAGACAAAAATATAGTAGCCACAACACACTAGTTCAAAGATACCAACAAACATTGGAACCAGTATAACATTGATGATCATATAGAGGAGAATTTTTGGAAGTTACATCCAAAGCTCAATCCAAAGAAAAGAAAGAATGATGCTAAGAAGAAAAATATCATGGAGACTGATTTGAGCAAACAAGTGGAAATAAACTCATATGTGTGTGAGAATATTATATGTACATTAGTGAAAAATGGGGAGAATTTGAGTATCCTTTATCAAAAACAAGAGAAGGAAATAAATAGAATTTTTCATATAAATATATAAGTTAAGAAGACAAAAATTGATGCTCTGTTCTACTTAGAATTACAGGCGAATATCATTGTAGTAGAAATGGTAAAAAATATTGGGATTGGAAGTTCATGATCATCCAAACCCATTTCCATTGGGATGGGTAAATAAGGATGCAAAAATAAAGATAACCAAATAGTGAAAAATCAACTTTATCATAGCTACCAATCAAATGGGAACTTGACTGAGTTCTCACTGTTAGAGGTAGAAAAAAATCATCCAATTTTAAAATCTTCAATTCAAAATACACCTTCTTTTTGGAGCATATTTTTGGCACTTTAAATTTTCTTAATGAACATTTTTTTAAATGTTAGTGCTTTTCATGCTGATTTTGAAAAAGGTTGATGCAACATCAACTCTTTTTTTTGGTTTATTTTTGACACTTTAGATTTTACGATATATTAAGAATGGGTATTTTTTTAAATGTTAGTGATTTTCAAGCAGATTTTGAAAAGCATTGATGACCCATACACGTTTTTTTATACTTCCATAACATATAACTATCAGTGCATAAATAAATGTAATAGTATACTAATTATCTTACCTTGTTATGTTAATCATGTTGTCTTATAACTGAACACACATGCCAATCACAAGTTCCAAAGATTAAGACAACATATCTACTAATTTGAAATCAACCTTTACCAAGACTAACAATCATGTCATAATCCATAGTCACCTCATAGTCATTAGACATAATGCTACAACTATCACCTACTTACACTCAAGTACATATCAACTATCTCAACACATATGTGTTAGTACAATCATCTTAAAACAAGATTATTTGAACACATACACATGAGTCATATTATGAAATTCATCAAACATTCAACCAACTTCCAAACATACCATGTTAAATAAATTAGTGAGATGACATAATAAAACACTCAAACATCAAATATATGGCATAGTAAAATTCATACTTTAATGTCATAACCCTAACCATCTGCATAGGCCAATACAATTTAGCTTGATACATATAACATCAAGATCTTAATGAAATAACCCTAATCATTAACTAACATATAACAACAAAAAGTTAACATATAAGATGCTCATTAACAACATATAACATAATCATCAAGTTAATTATCATAAAACAACAATAGAAATGCATACAACCATAGGTTACTATCATTCATGACTATTTGACACATGTGCATATGACTACACTAATCAACTAGCATTTATCACACATGTAACCATAATAATAATAGAATGAGAAGCATATGAGTAATCCTAATGCTTATAACAAACATTAACCAACATACATGCATGCCCACCATACAAACTTGTATGATGATCTTCTCTTACCCTGAAGTCCATTGTTGCAACTTCACACTAATGATCTACATCTCCTGCTTTATCTCAGCCAACACATTAACATCATAACATACCAATATCATCGTGATGACCTAATTGCATACAATGACCTTATGCACAAAAATATTCACCATGAAAATGCATGCATAAAAACATATAGATATCGACATGCATAAAAAATGCATATACAACCACACATTCATGATGACACATCCCACAACAACACCATCAACCTTCACATGGCGACATCACTACAACCATGATCAACACCATGAAAATGCAACAAGCACATGGACTACAAGCATAAGGAACACATATGCAACTGATATGACTGCATGAAAAAGAATGGAAACTAGACACCACCCAAAGAGAAAAGAACCTGCTTTTATACCACTCTATGGTATCAGATATCACAGAAGGAGAATGGAAACCAGAAATGACCCAAAGAGAATGGAACCTACTCTGATACCACTCTGTGATATCGGATATGACCCAAAGAGAGTGCAACCTGCTCTGATACCACTTTGTAACATCCTCCTACCACATCTACCAAAGTAAATGGCCAACCGGGGTAAACATGTGACAAGAATTTGCTATGATATGATTTGACTCCCTATGTGTCAGTTAAGGAAGTGGAACCGATGGAACACCTCACACAGACCTTCCACATCAACAACAAAACTCCCAGGTGCCATCCCAACCACTCAGGTAACTATCCCGTGAGACCAACTGAATTTTTAGTGCATCAAACCCTTAGTCACTCCCTTGATATGGACAAGGGTGCATCTGGGAGGCTCCACAAGCTCCCATAGAAAAGGAAAGGGTGCTTATGGGGATTTTTTCCCCAGTGTTGTGCATGTGACTCTGGTATTTTTGCCACTTTTTCAGGCCCAAAACCCAGGTCACTGCCTAGAAGTCAATGATACCTTGATATATTAATTTACACAATAGAACAATGATGCATTTGCAAAATCACTGACAAGGACCCCTACTAGACATGACAAGCATTTTTTCAAACATATCACAAATATGAAATCTACAGGTCTTAATAGCAGAGTTGAGCATAGGGGTCTCATACTTATCTGAGGTTTTCTATGAGGCACTGTTTCCTTATCATATTAACTCCATTATCATCTATTAGGCCATAGCTACATTTTTCATTCATTTACAAGTAAAAACATTATGAGAGCCATACATCACCATTGTCATAATACATATTCATAACCAACATAATAACAACAGAAATACCAAGTAAACAACAACCATATAATCCACATATGAACTCGTATAATACTCTTGAAATAACAAGGAGAAATAACCTCATATTAATGATGCAATGGCCAAACAGGTTTGGGACTTCCATGAACCACCTGACTATAGATTGACTGAACCAAATCTTTCTTTCATCCAATCACCATCGTATGATATTTCAAGCATGAATGTGGGATCTCATGGAACAATCCATCAGAATTGAACCAGGGCTTCAAAAGACCAAACCACCTCAACCCATCAAACAATAATTACACCTCACAGTCAGACATCACAAACCATCACCAAATTGGTCTCTACCCAAGCATTCTAGGGCTCCAGAGTGTTTGTTCCAACTAAGGCTTCTAGGACTAGTAACTCAACCCACAACTGTCATCGGGCTTCCGGAGCATTTTTCCAACTAGGACTTCCAAAAGTAGTAACTCAACCCACTAAGGGCTTCCAAAGAATTTTTCCAACCAAGGTTTCCATCACTAGTAACTCAACCCATGCTGTTACAGGGATTTCAGAGCAATTTTCCAACCAAGGCTTCTAGGAACTAGTAACTCAACCCAGCCTAAAGAAAACATGAGAACCAACCACAACACCATGACTATCCCGTAAATGGAAAGGCTAGGAAAATCCACTTTCAATCCAGGAAATCATCCATGCCAAGACATGTCATGACCAATAAACCACATGCATGCCAAAACTAGTGAGGCAAACATACATGCAACTTGATACATGTAAGAAAAACCCATTGTAGTTGTTGATCCCAATGTCCTCTTGCAATTTCATGCTCTTCCTTTTCCTTCTTGATACAAGCATCCAAGTATGCCACACTCTCCAAGAGTGCTCGAAGAAAACTTTAAGTGTCCAAGAGTATGAGAAAGAAAGAATAGAATGAGAGCTCCAAAACTGAACTGACAAAATCTTACACTGACCAAACCTGAGAAAAATCTTTCCAACTGATCCTCTTAAGCCTTTTTATCAATGAGGCCTCTATTTTCTTCGTTTTCCATTATTTTCCTTCAATTTCCTCCTCACATGCAACCTGTGACATTTCACCTTCCTTTTCTCCTAATTTATTTTATTTTTATAAATAAAATTCCAGTAAATGTCTCATGCCTTTCCAAAGCTTTTTCCATTGCCTTTGCCAATTTCCTTAGCCATAATAAACCGAAGTCACACCCCACCAGGATGTTTTTTCCTACCATTCAGCTCGAAATATGTGTCCCATGACCTTGGCAAATTTTTTTTCCCTTATTAACGTTTTACATGGATTTTGAGCAGGGCTATTACAAATAAATAGATGAACTGAGATGCTTAACTCAATAATGACCAAGAACTATTGGCCTTCACAACTCTATTCATATGATTTATTTGATCTAGATTCAGCTCATTGACTCTATGAAACCACTAACTCCACTAGCCTTTTTATATTTTCACTTTGATTAACTTTTAGAGGTCCCACAAACTTTTCCGACCATAAACCGAAAAATTATGATCAAGAATGTTGCCACAACACAAAAATTAGCTGACCAAGGTGTGAAATCTGGAGAAAAACTCATGAAAATGCTTGGTCTCATGCATGACACAGGTTCCATGTGACTATAAAATCACAATCGATCCCATAGGCTTGCCTGCTAGTGACTAGAGATTTCCATCCATGCCTATAGGGTTGGCTCCATGTGATTGGGGCTAAGGATGAATAAAAATAATGGATCTGAAGTCGAGGACCTCCTCCAATTGATGGATCGCCTTATTCAACATATAATCATTCTTTCAAACCTCCGTTTCAAGTCTACAGCTGATTAAATAGGCCAAGAACAAGTCAGTGACATGTAAGACCTATTCTCCCAACTTTAACATAAAGACCAACACCTCCAAGTCTTCAAGTAACAACATGATGTCATCCAAATACCTCCAACACTAATAGAGCCACCTCCAATGCCATCAACTAAAATATCAACACATGTAGTATAAATCCAATGTCACCAAGACATATAGAGACACATGCAACACCTGTAGAAGCACTCCAACCACTTGCAGTAGTAGCATCCCCGATCAACACAACATGTCAAACTCAATCCAATCATCACATGTGGAATCCATCTTTACTCAGCAACAACAACATCTCCAAATCACCTCCACTAGGTCTAAACATAAATATGTTGACATCAATTCCAACTAACAAGACCATCAAGTCAAACACACATCACTAAGCACTCATCACACATCATGAGGACAAGCACCACCATGAACCTCATGACATCATTGCCAACACTACAATGCCAACAAACTCTTGCTCTGGCATTGATGTCAACCTCCATCCAAAAAGTGAGTTTTATCTCCATATACTGTTGACATTGAAGCTACAACTCTGAAGCTAATCTCTATCCATCCAAATTCTGTGCCCCTTTGACATCAATGGAAAAGGTACATACAAACACTGAAGTACAATGCCAAATAATGTGTCGGATGAGAGAAATGCTCCCCCTATCAAGAAGCTCAACTACCAATCATATCCCTACCAATTTCATGCAAACTCTAAAATTGAACATGATCCCCCTAAGCATGTAATGAAGCTATAATGACACACTCTTCCTACTGTAATAAGCCTCCTTGCCAAGTGCAAAAGACTACTTCTCATGACCAAGACTCCAACTGACTTTGAGCAATGATATACAATGAAGTACAATACATATAATACTTAATGGAGCAAATACATGGTTATGACAAGTACATAGAACTGACATATGACTCCTCTACAAACTATCCTTTAACCAACCAATGCCACTATGGACCCAATATTACATCATGCTCCCAATGTAGTGGGGCTACATCAATTATATACAAAATAGTACATGACTTGGACTCCCATTGACTCATACATTTTTGGGTGTGTGCTATATTCTTTCCATGACTAATTGCATCCACAATGAGGGGGTCGTAAGCTCCCTGTGTTTGTTGCATGGGGTGTAGCAAGGGGGTCACAAAGGGTGTTGTAGGGGGTTGGTAGCCCCCCTACATGGGGTCCAAGGTAGCGCCCCAAGAATTTTTTTTTGGACCCTATATTAGGTGGGCAAACCTACCTATGGATTTTTGCATGGGTTTTGCACATGGTTATGGGCATGGTGGTTTTCTTCCCATGGTATCTTGTAAATATGATCAAGGGAACTACAATTATATTCTAATCTCGGGTTAATGGATTAGGTTTTATGAATGCTTCAACATGTATATATATGTATTGTAACATTGAGAGGAACATAATGAAAAATCAATTTGGTAGTCCCAATATTGGGATCCAGGGGAAAATCTCTATGTATATCTATTTTATGTTTTATGTTCTCACCATTGTCTATTTTCTATTGTTAGAATTCGTATGCAGGTAATTTTTGTACAGGGTTAAAACCTAAATACATAACTAATAAAAAGACATGCTAGGCGCCATGGGTCTCTCCATGAAAAATATTCCAGCAAAATAGAACAATAAAGGTACATGGCTTTTACAATTGCAAACAAAGGTGCTCTCATCTATACATGTCCAAAATATGAAGTAATGTGAGTACATGGCTTCAATGAGCTTCAATACATGCTCCATATGGAAGAAAAAACATATTTCGTGGCATAAGAAACATGTACAAGGCCCCCATGAGCAATGACATAAGCTCTCAATGTGTAGTAGAAATAATATGAGCACTATCCAAACCATATTCTAGTGCATGGCTACAATCAACACTTTAGCCATCACCATCCCAACAATGAAGATCCTGCAAAAACATCATAAAATCCACTAGAAACCACCATGCTCCACATAGGTACAACAATAAAATCATCTAATAGCATTAACATGGAAATATGTCATAGATTCACAACAAATACATATCCTCATCATCATGAAGCTCATCAACCAACAACATAATGCATCATCAACTCAAATCATGAGCATCACATCAATAGGTAACAACAACAATAATAACATAAGATCTAGCATTATAGCATTATGTGTAGCACTAAATTCATCATCTCCTCATCATAGGTGAGAAACATCATCAATGAGATATAAGAAGTAAATTAGTGAGAAACAAAACATGTATACTACACACATGAGAAACGATATATATATATATACACACACACACACACACACACACACACACACACATACACATATGCATATACATATATATCATAACTCATCCTGATGAGTGCACAATATCTCATCCATCCAATCTACACATGAGAAACAACATGATGCATCTAGAATAAAAATCATGAACCATAAAGTGCGCAATCTAGATGAGTTATCTTCAATACATCATTTGATCTCCATGGCAGCAACATATGCATGAAAATACATGACATAAATATCATCTAGCAATATGATCATCATCAAAATACATGACATAAATATCATCTAGCAGTATGATCATCATCAAAATACTAACTATGTCATGCAAAACATATGATTTTTCTACTATACGGCAGCAACAATCAAACTCCTTTCCTGCAACACACTCATGTCAAGTAACCACAATAAAACTCCATATTAAACATGATGCTAACAACCTGCAAATCCATTTGAAAGCACATATGCCCCCCCTGAGTGTGTGATCCTTCATCACACCTAAAAAATGCATATAAGGATACTATATGGCTGACATATCATCATAAACATCAATAAAAACCAAAACATATAGCTTCTCCAAAACTATCAACAGATGTAAATGGCTGATCCATCTAAACTCAATCTAAAAAGAAATAGATTTGAAATGAAAGTGCACTTCAAACCTCATGAACTCCCCTTGAACTCATACATCTCTAAAAATGCATATTTGTCTTCATTCACACTTTCCAATATGATTGCACATCCAAGAATCTTCATGCAACTCATGATGCAACAATATGCTCCCACTGCGACCATGTTGATCTAAATTTTTTGTGGGAGTTCCTTGATACTCATTTCTTCTCCAAACTTTCATCTATGGGTCCTACTTCTTCTTTTGTGATTGCCCTTGCATATTCATCTCTTTGATCAGATCTCCTGTAACACATGGGAAGCTTGCAATCCTTGGCCTTATGGCTAATATTGTCACAAACAAAACATCTAATGTGACTGAGGAATATAATAATAGGTTGACGTCTTTTATTGGTATAATTTCCATTCCTTGCATGTGGCTTGCAATCAATAGTCCCATGGACAAAATCATTACATGGGAAACAATAACCATAAAAAGGACTATTATACCTGACGAATGGAGATTTCCTTTGCATGCATGCTTGATGCATCTTCTTCTTTGGCTGCTTCATTTGATGAGAAGGACTAATTTCTTCGCTATTACAATTCTCTGCAATATGTCCATGTTTTTTATAGATGTAGCATTTTCTCCATTTTAATCTTCTTTCAACTACTCTTATTAGGTGAGAAGACTGTATCTCTTTGTCACACTTTGTTTCTTTGTGTCCATGCACTCCACAATTGTAGCATCCATCAATTTTATTCTTCTTCTTTTTCCTTCTTTTCTTATTTTTCTTCTTCTTGCATGGCTGATGATTCTCATTTTTCTCACTGCTATTAGTTGCTCCAATAATTTCTGATTCGCTTGTATATTCTTGAGCACTAGTTCTGAACCTCTCTAATTCTTGCCTTGCAGAAATTGTTTCAACCTTTATTTTTTGGCACTCATCCTCCAATTCCTTTCACTACTTCATCATTTCATTTTCAATTTTTCTTCCTTCTTCCAGCTGAATTTTCAGATTTGAAACTTCTTCTTTGAATGCACACTCTTTTGCATCAAACATTTGTAGAAACATCCATTGATGTTTATTTTCAGCCATGAGTCTTTGAATCTCTGCTTCTAGTTTCATTATCTTTGATTTGTATTCATCTTTGCAACTAGTCTCTTCTTGTGTGGAGGATTGATTTGTTACTGCAATAAAAGTAGAATCCTTTGCATTTTTCTCCATTTCTGAAAAATGGAATTTTCTTCCAAGATACAAGTTCTGCAACCTATCCAACATTTCTTTGGTAGTCTAACAATTCTTCACATACATGCTATCATATTTTGAAATACTATGCAAAATAATATTTTTAGCCAAATCATTAGATTCATCTTTAATTCCATACTCAACTAATAAAAAAATGTCTTCATCAACGGATAAAAAATATGGATTCAAATTCACTCTCCAAGGTTGAAATTTACCTTCATTAAGTACTGGAACCTTGTTGATCTGTTTCAGAAAATTTCCAAAAATTCTACCAAAATCTCCAAGATCCACTCTCGAGTGATCAAGATGCACCGAGAGGCTCTCTTTGATACCAATTGTTAGAAACTAGACCACTACTGAGAGGGGTGGGGGGGGTGGGGGGTGAATCAGTAGTGAAGTCCCTTATAAAGTTTTTCTCCAATTAATTCTTCTTTTAAACCATGCACAATCTGAAGCACATAAACAAATATTAAATCATCAAAAGAAATCACATAATAAGCACAAGTGTTTCTGGTGGAAAACCCTCCTCCTAGATCAAAAACCACCCTTGTTGCTATTGCGTTGCTCAATATATTTTATTAATTTGTTGAACAAATTTTACATGGATCAACTTACTCCCATAAGTCAGAATACTAGATTTATTTCACAGTATGATGACATCTAGCAGATAGGAAATTTGATTCTCTCTTGGATCTACGGACTACAATCCACTGAATCTGCCAAGTCGCTCTATACTCTGAAGAATTTTTGCCTTCACTTCTTCCATGTGAGCCTCGTTTCAGAATATTTAACATTAGACTCCCAATTCACTCAACATGAACATCACAACAACATCATCGTTTTGAATCAAACACTACAAAAAAAGACGAAGAATAAAATAGGAGAACACAATCTCCAAATGCTCTACTAGCTGCCACACAATCCCACCAAATAGTTCTCCAATTCACACTTCAACACCTCACTCACTACATAAATATGATGGTTGAAACATATTTAATCTATCTACTGCTACAACTACAAATTGATTCAATAATTATGCATAATACAACTCACACATCTTGCACACTCTTCTCCACGCACACACTCCTTTAACACACAAAAGACTAAACCATACTAGCATTGAGTTATCTCTAATAAAAAGATTAACTGAAATGATTAGCTCAATAATTACCAAGAAATACTGGGCTTCTCAACTCTGTTCATATTCCTGATTTGATCTAGATTCAACTCATTGACTCTATCAACCCACTAACTCCATTAGCCTTTTGATATTTTCAACTTTGATTAACTTCTAGTGGTCCCATGAACCTTCTAACCCTAAATCGAAAATTTCTGATCAAGAATGTCGCCACAACACATATTAGTTGACCAACGCATGAAATCTGGAGAAAAATTCATGCAAATTCTTGGTCGTATGCATGACACAGGTTCCATGCAAATAGAACATCATAGTTGCTCCCATAGGCTTGTCTTCCAACCATTGGAGATTTCCAATCGCTCCTATATGGTAGGATCCATGCGACTGGGGCTAAGGATGAAAAACACTAATAGACCTTTAGTCCAGGACCTCTTCAGGCTAATGAACAACCTTCTTCAACATCTACACGTGCTTTCAAACCTCTCTGTTAAGTCTGCAACTCATGAAATAGACCAAGAACAAGTCAATAACATGTAAGAATTATTTTTCCAACTTTAACACCAAGAAGAACAACTCCAACTCCTCAAGTAGAAACATCATGTCATCAAACTTCCTCCAGCACTAATAGAGGCACCTCCAACACAAGCAACCATAATCTCAACACATGTAGAAGAAATCCAATGTCTCTAAGACATATAGAGACATATGAAATATTTGTAGAAGCACTCCAACCACCTACAGCATCAACATCTCCAATCAACACAACATGTCAACCTAAATCCAATCATCACATGTGGAAGCCATCTCTACTCAGCAAAAACAACATCTCCAAATCACCTTCACTAGGTCTAGTCATAAATATGTTGACATCAATGGAAACTAACAAGACCATCAAGCCAAACTCACATCACCAAGCATTCATCACACATCATGAGGACAAGAAACACCATGAACCTATTGACATCAATGCCAAAAAACTCCCTCTTTGGAATTGATGTCAGCCTCCATCCAAGAAGTGAGGATGATCTCCATATACTATCCACACTGAACCTGCAACTCTAAAGCTCATCTCTATCCATCCATGTTCTCCCCCGCTTTGACATCAATGGAAAATAGACATACAAACACTGAAGTACAATGCCAAATAATGTGTTGGATGAAATAAATTCTTCTCTTGTCAAGATGCTCAGATGCTAATCATATCTCTGCAAATTCCATGCAAACTCTAAAATTGAACATGCTCCCCTAAGCATGTAATAAAGATGCAATCATACATTTTGTCTGCTGCAACAAGCCTCCTTACCAAGTGAAAGAGACTACTCCTCATGACCATGACTCCAACTAACTTTGAGCAATGATTTATAATGAAGTACAATACATATAGTTCTTCATGGAGCAAAGACATGATGGTGACAAGTACATAGGATGGACATATGTCTCCTCTACAAATTGTCATTTCACCAACCAATGCCACTATGGACCAACGATTACATCATGCACCCAATGTAGTGGGGATACATCAATGATATACAAAATATTACATGAATTGGACTCTCATTGACCAATACATAACTAATAGAAAGACATGTTAGACACCATGGGTATATCCATGACCAATATGCCAGGAAAATAGAACAATAAAGGTACATGGATTTTACAATTTCACACAAAGGTGATCTCACTATACATGTCCTAAATTTTAAATAACATGAGTACATGCCATCAATGAGCATCAATATATGCTCCATATGCTAGCAACAACATAATCCATGGCATAAGCAACAAGTACAAGGCCCCCATGAGAAATGACATAAGATCTAAATGTGTAGCAACAACAATAGGAGCACTATCCAAACCATATGCTAGTGCATGTACACTCAACACTTTGGCCATCACCATCTCAACAATGAAGATCTTGCAGAAAGATCATAAAATCCACTAGCAACCACCATGCTCCACATAGGTACAACAATAAAATCATCTAATAACATCAACATGGAAATATCCTCATCATCATACATATCCTCATCATCATGAGGCTCATTAACCATCAACATAATGCATGATGAACTCAAATCATGAGCAACATATCAATAAGTAGAAGCAACAATAATAGCATAAGATCTAGCATTATATCACTATTTTCCGCACTATACTCATCATCTCCTCATCATAGGTGAGAAACATCATCAATGAGGTATAAGCAGTAAATCAGTGAGAAACAAAACTTGTATACTCCACATATGAGCAACAATATATATATATATATATATATATATATATATATATATATATATATCATAAATCATCCACTTGAGTGCATGGTATCTCATCCATTAACGTGCATTAAATCATGAGCAACAACAATCATCCTTCTCATATCTCATCCATCCAATCAACACATGAGAAGCAACATGATGCATCTAAAATAAAAATCATGTACCGTAAAGTGCACAATCTATATGAACTGTTTTCAACACATCATTTGATGTCCATGGTAGCAAAATATGCTTGACAACACATGACATAAATATCATCTATGAGTAGGATCATCATCAAAATACTAACTATGTCATGAAAAACATATTATTTTGCTACTATATGGGAGCAACAATCAAAGTCCTTTCTTGCAACACACTCATGTCAATTAAGCACAATAAAACCCCTCCACAGTGAGCATGATGCCGAAAAACTACAGATCCATTTGAAAGCACATATGCTCCCCCTGAATGTGTGATCATTCATCACACCTAAATAATTCATATAAGGATACTACATGGCTGCCATATCATCATAAACATCAACAAAAACCAAAATATATAGCTTCTCTAGAACTATCAATAAATGTACATGGTTGATCCATCTAAATTCAACATGAAAGGAGATAGATATAAAATGAAAGTGAACTTCAAACCTCATGAATTCATGCATCTCTAAAAATGCAGACTTTTCTTCATTCATACTTTCTAATATGATTGCACATCCAAGAATATTCATGCAACTCATGATGCAACCATATGCTCCCCTTGTGACCATGCCAGTCTCAATTTTTGGTGGGAGTTCCTTGTTGCTCTTTTCTTTTCCAAACTTTCATATGACGGTGCTTCTTCTTCTTGTGTAATTGGCCTTGCATATTCTTCTCTCTCTGATCGTATATCTCGTAACACATGGGAAGCTTTTAATCCTTGGCCTTATGGCCAATATTGTCACAAACAAAACATCTAATGTGACCAAGGAATAGAGGAATAGGTTGATGTATTTTATTGGTATAATTTATATTCCTTGCATGTGCCCTGAAATAAGTATCCCTATGGAAAAAATCATTGATTGAAAAAAATAATAATCATAAAAATGACTATTATACTAGACGAATGGAGATTTCCTTTGCATGCATGCTTGATGTAGCTTCTCTTTTGGCTGCTTCTTTTGATGAGAGGGAACAATTTCTTCATTATTGCAATTCTCTTCCATATGTCCATGTTTCCAACAAATGTAGCATTATTCTCCTTTTTAATCTTCTTTCAACTACTCTTATTAGGTTAGATGATTTTATCTCTTGGTCACAATTTTTTGCTTTGTGTCCATGTACTCCAGAATTGTAGCATCCATCAATTTTTTTCTTATTTGTCATTATTTTCTTATTTTTCTACTTCTTGCATGGATGGTGATTCTCATTTTTATCACTGCTATTATTTGCTCCAATAATTTCTAATTCGCTTGTAGATGCTTGACCACTAGTTCTAAACCTCTCTACTTATTTCCTTGTAGAAATTGCTTCAGCACTCAATTTTTGGCACTCATCCTCCAATTCCTTGCACTGCTTCCTCATTCCATTTTCAATTTTTCTTCCTTCTTCAAGCTGATTTTTTAGATCTGAAACTTCTTCTATGAATGCACACTCTTTTTCATCAAACATTTGCAGCAACATTCATTGATCTTTATTTTCAGCCATGAGTCTTTGAATCTCTGCTTCTAGTGCCATTATCTTTGATTTCTGTTCATATTTGTAATTGATCTCTTCTTGTGAGGAGGATTTATTTGTTATCACAATAAAAGTAGAATCCTTTGCATTTTTCTCCATTTCTAAAAATGCAATTTTCCTCCAAGATATAAATTCTACAACCTATCCAACATTTCTTTGGCAGTATCACAATGCTTCACATACATGCTATCATATTTTGAAATACTATTCAAAATAATATTTCTAGCCAAATCATTAGATTCATCTTTAATTCCATACTCAACTGATAGCAAAATATCTTCATCAACGGATAAAAAATATGAATCCAAATTCACTCTCCAAGTTGCAAATTTACCTTCATGAAGTACTGGAATACCTTGCTGATGCATTCCGGAAAATTTGCAAAAGTTCCGCCAAAATATCTAAGTTCCACTCTCTAATGATTAAGCTACACTCAAGAGCCCTTCTCTGATACCAATTATTCGAAACTAGATCACTACTGAGAGGGGGAGGGTGAATCAATAGTGAAGGCTCTTATAAAATTTTCCCCCAATTAATTATTCTTTTAAATCATGCAAAATTTGAAGCACATAAAATAAGATTAGAACATCAAACACAAGTAAAACCATGAAAGAAATCACACAATATACACAAGTGTTTCTAGTGGAAAACCCTCCTCCTGGGTCAAAAACCACCCTTGTTGTTGCTATGTTGCTCAATATATTTTATTAATTTGTTGATTTTTTTTTACATGCATAAGCTTACTCCCATAAGCTGGAAGACTCGAATTCTTTCACAGTATGCTGGCATCTACCAAACAAGAAATTTGTTTCTCTCTTGGATCTATAGAATACCATCCACTGAAGGACACCACGATCAATGATCCTCACCCAACTTCCATTGGACTATCCAACTCCTATTGGATGTAGAAATATCTTACTTTTGCTAAATTTTCCAAGTCATTGTATACTCTGAAGCCTTTGTGCCTTCACTTCCTCCATGTGATCCGTGTTTCATAATGTTTCCCACTAGAGCTCCAATTCTCTCAAAATTAACATTAGAAAAATATTATCATTCTAAATCAAACACTACAACAAAAACTCAAGAATAAAATAATAGAACGCAATCTCCAAACACTCCACTAGCTTCCACACAATCTCACCAAAAACTTCTCTAATCCACACTTCAACACCTCACTCACTACATAAATATGATGGATGGAACATATCTCATTTATCTACTGCTACAACTACAAATTGCTTCAGAATTTTTTCATAATATGACTCACATATCTTACACACTCTTCTCCATGCACACACTTATTCAGCACACAAAAGGCTCAACCATACTAGCGTTGAGCTATCTCCAACACAAATATGCACTGATATGCTTAACTCAATAATTACCAAGAACTACTTAGCTTCACAACTCTGTTCATATGCTTAATTTGATCCAGATTCAACTTATTGACTCTATCAAACCACTAACTCCAATAGAATTTTCATATCTTCAACATTGATTAACTTCTGGAAGTCCCACAAAATTATCCGACCATAAACCAAAAAGTTTTGATCAAGAATGTCACCACAATAAAAAAATTAGTTGACCAGTGTGCAAAATCTAGAGAAAAACTCGTACAAATGCTTGGTCGCATGCATGAGACAGGCTCCATGCGACTGGAACATTATAGTCACTCGCATAGGCTTGTCTGTTAGTGACTGAAGATTTACAACCACTCCTACAGGCTCAGCTCCATGAGACTAGAGTTAATGATGAAGAAAACTAATGGATCTTCAGTCCAGGACCTATGCTAGCTGATAGAACACCTTCTTCAACATCTACTCATGCTTTCAAATCTCTGTGTCAAGTCTACAACTGATGAAATAGGCCAAGAACAAGTCAGTGACATGAAAAACCTATTTTTCCAACTTTAACACCAAGACCAACATCTCCAAATCCTCAATCAACAACATCATGTCATCCAACTACCTCCAACACTGATAGAGGCATATCCAACACAAGAAACCACACTCTCAGGACATGTAGCAACAATCCAATGTCTCCAAGACATATGCAACACATACAACAACACTCCAACCACCTGCAACAACAACATATCCAATCAACATAACATGTGAACCTCAATCCAATCATCACATGTGGAATCCATCTCTACTCAGCAGCAACAACATCTCCAAATCACCTCCACTAGGTCTAGTCATAAATATTTTGACATCAATGCCAACTAATAAGACCAGTAAGCCAAAAAAACATCACCAAGCACTCATCACACATCATGAGGACATACAACACCATGAACCTGTTGACATTGTTAGGTTCTTATAATAATAGGGATCATAATTTTGAATTTACTATATTAAATCTTGTAATATTGTACATACCTTTGATTTTCTGTAAATGTTTTCCCATATTAAAAAAATGTAAAGAGGGTATGTCCTAAAATAATAATCAAAGGACAAAAATAAACAAAGATCAAAAAAAAATATTAAATATGAACCCCACCAAAAAGAGATAAAAATAGATCATGAAAGTGTGCACATTCAAATGCCACTCCTCTTAGTTTACTTTTTGCAAATAAGATTGTGTGCAGCTTGTCAAAATGCCACAATCCATGATGATCAAATAGTTTAATCTTGATTCATTCATGATTTAAATTTCATGCTCATAGATAGAGAATAAAGATCTAGCCAAACTATTTAATCTTGGCAGATCATTAGTTAGGTAGAGAATAATAATGAGCTCATTAGTTTAATCTAAGCCATTGGACGTTATAATATTAGAATTAGATAGTTTTCTTATCAAAGAAAAATGAATAAAGGGTCAACAAGCTCAAATGCACCCAATAAATCAAGAGAAAATGCTAGGGTAAATAAAGGATAGGTAGAAGAAGTTTTTACAAGGCATGGAGAGCATCAGTTGGTTCATTTCATATTACTAACTTCCTTCCAAACTCATTTTCCCTTGTAAAAATATCCCTTCCCATTCATTTTAAACCTTTTCCCATTACTTCACTCATTTTCCCTTACTAAAACCCCTTTCCCTAGTTAGAAAACACATTTTCCTTTAGAAAATTTTATTCCCCTTTACTAATTACCTTTTCATTAGAAACATGCAAAAACCCACTTTTTGCATGCTTTTAAATGATTGAAATATTATCAGGCCCCATTGAAAAATCTTCCCTGATATTAGTTTGAACACTAGTTCTTAGTGTATTTTATCATCCCGCTATCCCATTTACCCCATACCCTTTATATTATTCCACGCTAACATTTAACTAACTCCGCCACTTTATAAATCCTAACCCTCATTAAACCATTGAAATATATTTAAACCACCACATTATTTATCCTCAGGGCCTGCCAACCACACCCTGACTCAGCCCTTGCAAGTCGGCTACGCGATAACCCACCGATATCCCACCTCCAGATCCTACGACCCATATCCATATCGTGCACTCCCATCGTCTAACAGTTAAAATCCCAAAAGCATGCAAGATTCGTGGTTTTTCCCAAGCACCCTTTTGCTACGTGGCAGGCCCACGTTATATCGCGTGCTCTCAAAAAATACTACCCTCCACTCAAAAGCAGTGTGATATGCCACAAAACCACCTCCCGTTCCATGGCAGCCCCCTCAGAATACCGACTTCCAACTCTCTCCTCCTGCCTGAAATCCTCCTCCGACTGTTTCACTGTGTATCCCTGGAAGCCTTATCATCCATTGTTGTGCGGTAAACCATCTAACCACACCTGCACAATGTGAAAAATCACAGAGTTTTTACAATATGAAATTCTGTCATTCCCTTACCTCTATTTAAAATGAATAAATGAAAATCCTTTTCCAAACAGCATTGATCCATCCATAGTCCAGACTCCATCCACATACATCTCAGTTCAATAAAGCCATTGATTGCCACCCCCACAGACCTATGCTTTATTAATGATTTTTTTATTTTGCAGGTGATTAGTAGAATGAGAGCTTGGAAAAACAGTTTTGATACTAGTTCCAAAACGTGTTTACTGCAAGATTGGCAAGAAAATGTATTCAAAGGCTTTATTCGGAAGGAAAAAACAATTATCACAAAGCAAGAAGAAATCATTTACACAGAGGCAGTAATGGTTAAAACAGAGATAAATCCCATAAAGTAAAAAAGAAATATATATATATATATATATATTAAATCCCTCTTTTTACCCCTTACTTCACCAAACCCTATTAATATAAAGTTTTGGACTTTATATTAATTTCTCCCCACAAGCCTATACTACCTCTTCCCCCTGCAAAGTCAACCAATGGCCCACCCCGCACTGAGAATTAAACGCCCTTCTACCTCTTCCCCCTGCAAAGTCAACCAATGGCCCACCCCGCACTGAGAATTAAACGCCCTTCAATTTTATTTGCCTGGAGATTCGTGAAAACAAATGAATGGTTAAAATTCCATATCGCAGGCTCAGCTCATCCAACTATTAACACTCAAAAAGCACGGGAGATTAGTGGTTTTCCCAGCCCATATTTTTACTATGTGGCAGCCAATAAACCATTAAGTATTTTGGTTTTAAATCTTATAAATGTTACGGGAATATAGGGTGGATTAAGTTCAAGTGAAATACAGAGATATGAGAATGCGGTAATATTTCAGAGCTACGGGTGAAACCATACTTGAGGTAAAATTACATAGCTACAGGCAATATGAGACTAAGGTTGTGGAATGAGATTCAAAGGTAAAATTGTTTTACAGCAACACATGAAATAAAATTCACTGCTACCATGAATTTACCAGAGAAAATAAAAGGGAAAATTTCACATGAAATTAATGAATAGGAGAGCAAAGATAGCATTCATGTAAATTCATTTCACGATAAAAGATTAAGGTGAAATCAATTTACAGGCATGGTGAAATCAATTTACGACATGCTGAACTCAATTTACAGACACGGTGAAATCAATTTACAGGGGTAAAATCATGTTGCAAGTGAAAGTAAAAGAGTAAAGTGAAAATATTCTTCCAACCATACAAATCAACACATGGTTTTGCAAAATCATCCAGGTATTCTACAAGGGTAAAAAGAATTTACATGCAGATAAAATGAATTTACAGAGGAAGGAGTAATAGGAACAAAACTACACATGGTTTTGTGAATTCATGGAAAGAGAAAGAAAAACCATGGATTGGAAACAACACATGGTTTTGTAGAAATTTAATTATAAATTTCATTTAAAATATTTTGGAAATATTGTTCAAATATATATATTATTATATATTTTCCAAAATATTTTGTGACACTAATGGATGATTAAATAGCAGGGCAGTCACATGATCAACCATTAGTAAGGGAAGTCTCAAATTATCAAGTCAGAGGATCAACAAGAAATTGAGTGAATTACTAAGAAAAAGAGAGATACATTTGCATCTGCTAGTTCATCTGCCAGCACAACCACAAATTTGGGCCCACATCCTACCTGCTCCCACTTCCACAGTGACAACATTTGCACAACACATTCCACCATAACTATTAATCTACAACAGTTAGAGATTTTTAGTTCATCTATAGTCTAAAAATTTCCTATCTGTTAGAGGCAACATTTATTGTAAACAGTTTGTAAATTTTGTATAAATACTTCTTTTGAAGTATTAGGGGTGGATTTCTGAACATTTATGTAGGTGAACTCATGTACAACTTGAGGGTATAGTGCACTTTTTCAGTTGACAGACAACGCAAATAATAGAAGAATTTCTTTATAGGATTCATGTGTTGAGCCACTTCAATGAAGTATATTTCAATTGTCCATGTTCTTCTCTAAAGTATTCCATAAACTTGAATTTTTTCTAAATTTTAATGGTATAACAGGAATGTTATTGCAGAAATTGTTTAAGTGCACTCTGTGCTTACTGTTATACATTTCTATGTTTTCTTCTGATATCCGGATCTGAGAATCCTTAATTTCTCTCCCATCCTAGTTGACCTCTTTCACTTCCTTCATTATCCAGTTTAAGGAATCCTTAATTGCTCCTTGATCTTGATTGACAATCATTTCACCATTCTAGCCTTAAGATCTGATATTGCTCAGCTACCTTGCCCTGTAACACTTCTTTTATAATTTTTTTCTATTTTGTTTTATTGATATATTGACTTCATAGAAAAATGGAAAATAGACAGTGATATATCCATCTAAATCAGTAATTCCACCAACAACTCAAATCAAAACCAAATCAAGCTTACATAACTAGCCTAAAATCAATTAAAACAACAAAGTTAAATCATTAAGAGAGATCCCTCTCTGAGCATTAGGAAGGCTAGATCCTAATCTCAAAAGTAGGTTTGTGGCTACCTCGGTGATTTCTTTCTTTAACCTTGAGAAATTAAGAAGTGATGACAGACATCAATGCCAACAAACTCCCCCTTTGGCATTGATGTCAACCTCCATCCAACATGTGAGGTTGATCTCTATATATTGTCCACACTAAAGCTGCAACTCTAAAGATGATATCTATCCATCCAAATTCTTTCCCCCTTTGACATCAATGACAAAGGGCCATAAAAAAATGAAGTACAGTTACAAATAATGTGTCAGATGAGTAAAATTCTCCACCTATCAAGAAGCTCAGTTTCCAATCATATCTCTACCAATGCCATGCAAAATCTAAAACTAAACATGTAATGAAGCTGCAATCATGCACTGCCTGATGTAATAATCCTCCTTACCAAGTGGAAGGGACTAATCCTCATGACCTTGACTCCAATTGACTTTGAGCAATGATATGCAATGAAGTATAATACATATAATGCTTCATGGAATGAATACATATTTGTGACAAGAACATATGAATGACATAAGACTCCTCTACAAAATGTCCTATCACCAACCAATGCCACTATTGAACCAATATTACATAAGGCACCCAATGTAGTGGGGCTACATGAATCATATACAAAATAGTACATGACTTGGACTCCCATTAACCGATACATAACTAATAGCAAGACATTGTAGACACCAAGGGTCTTTCCATGAGAAATATGCCACTAAAATAGAACAATAAAGGTACATGGCTTTTACAATTGCACACAAAGTTTCTCTCATCTCTACATGTACAAAATATGAAGTAACGCGAGTACATGGCATCAAAGAGCATCAATATATGCTCCATATGGCGGAAACAACATAATCCATGGCATAAGCAACAAGTACAAGGCCCCCATGAGTAGTGACATAAGTTGTCAATGTGTAGCAAAAACAATAAGAGCACTGTCCAAACCATATGCTAGTGTGTGGCCACTCAAAACTTTGGCCATCACCATCCCAACAATGAAGATCCTACAAAAATATCATAAAATCCACTAGCAACCACCATGCTCCACATATGTACAAAAATAAAATCATTTAATAGCAGTAAGATGGAAATATATCATAGGGAAAAAAAATACATATCCTCATCAGCATGAGGCTCATCAACCATCAACATAACACTTCATCAACTCAAGTCATGAGCAACACATCAATAGGTAGCAATGAAAACAATAGCATAAGCTCTAGCATTATAGAACTATTTGTAGCACTAAACCCGTCATCGCCTCATCATAGGTGAGAAACATCATCAATGAGGTATAAGTAGTAAATCAGTGAACAACAAAACATATATAATCGGCATATGAGAAGAAATATATATATCATCATAACTCATCCACATGAGTGCATAATATGTCATCCATCAACATGCATTAATTCATGAGCAACAAGAATCATCCTTCTTATATCTAATCCATCCAATCAAAACACATGAGCAGCAACATGATGCATCTAGAATAAAAGTCATGAACAATAAAGTGCACAATCCAGATGAACTATCTTCAATACATCATCTGATACCCATGGAAGAAACATATGCATGACAACACATGACATAAATATCATCTAGCAGTATGATCATCATCAAAATAATAACTATGTCATGCAAAACATATGATTTTTTTACTATATGGATGCAACAATCAAACTCCTTTCTTGCAACACACTCATGTCAGGTAAGAAAAATAAGCCTCCTCCAAAGTGAGCATGATGCCAACAAACTACAGATTCATTTGGAAGAACATATGCTCCCTCTGAATGTGTGATCCTTCATCACACCTAAACAATGCATATAAGGATACTACATGGATGTCATATCATCATAAACATCAATAAAAAACAAAACATATAGCTTCTCCAAAACTATCAACAAATGTACATGGTTGATCCATTTAAAATCAATATGAAAAGAAATAGATCTAAAATGAAAGCGCACTTCAAACCTCATGAAACCCCCCTGAACTCATGCATCTCTAGAAATGCAGATTTGTCTTCATTCACACTTTTTGATATGATTGCACATCTAAGAATTCTCATGCAACTCATGATGCAACCATATGTGCCCCCTGTGACCATGTCGATCTCAGTTTTTGTGGGAGTTCCTTGCTTCTCTTTTCTTCTCCAAACATTCATCTACATCCTTCTTCTTCTTGTGTGATTGGCCTTGCATATTCTTCTTCCTTTGAGCAGATCTATTGTAGCACATGAGAAACTTGCAATCCTTGGCCTTATGGCTGATATTGTTACAAACAAAACATCTAATGTGACCAAGGAATAAAGGAATAGGTTGGCATCTTTTATTGGTATAATTTCCATTCCTTGTGTGTGCCTTGCAATCAATATCTCTATGGCTAATATCATTGCATGAGAAAAAATAAGCATAAAAATCACTATTATATCTGACGAACAAAGATTTCCTTTGCATGCATATTTCTTGATATAGCTTCTCCTTTGGTTGATTTTTTTATGAGAAGGACTGATTTCTTTACTATTGCAATTCTTTGCCATTGTCCAGGTTTCCGACAGATGTAGCATTTTCTCCTTTTTAATCTTCTTTCAATTGCTCTTATTAAGTAAGAAGATTTTATCTATTTGTCACAATTTGTCGCTTTGTGTCCATGTACTCCACAATTGTAGCATCCATCAATTTTTTCTTCTTCTATGTCCTTGTTTTCTTATTTTTTTGCTTCTTGCATGGCTAACGATTCTCATTTTTCTCACTGTTATTAGCTGCTCCAATCATTTCTGATCCACTTGTAGATGCTTGAGAACTAGTTCTGAACCTCTCTAATTCTTTTCTTGCAAATATTGCTTCAACCTTTAATTTTTGGAACTCATCCTCCAATTCCTTTCACTGCTTCCTCATTCCATTTTATTATTTTTCTTCCTTCTTCTAGTTGATTTTTCAAATCTAAAATTTCTTCTTTGAATGTATACTCTTTTTCATCAAACATTTGCAGTAGCATCCGTTAAGCTTAATTTCTAGCCATGAGTCTTCGAATATCTAATTCTAGTGCCATTATATTTTATTTCTCTTCATATTTTCAAATGATATCTTCTTATGAGGAGGATTTATTTGTTACTGCAATAACATCAGAGTCATTTGCATATTTTTCCATTTCTGAAAAATGCAATTTTCCTCCAAGATACAAAGTCTACAACCTATCCAAAATTTCTTTGGTAGTCTCACAATTCTTCACGTACATGCTATCAGATTTTTAAATACTATTCAAAATAATATTTTTACCCAAATCATTAGACTCATCTTTAATTCCATACTCAATTTATAGCAACATATCTTCTTCAGCGGATAAAATATATGAATCCAAATTCATTCTCTAAGTTGTAAATTTACCTTCATGAAGTACTCGAATACCTTGCTGATCGATTTCAAAAAAATTTCAAAAATTCTGCCAAAATATCCAAGCTCCACTCTCCAGTGATCAAGATGCACTCAAGAGCCCCACTATGATACCAACTATTGGAAACTAGATCACTACTGAGAGGAGGGGTGTATTAGCATTGAAGGATCTTATGAAACATTTTATCCAATTGATTATTCTTTTAAACCATGCACAATCTAAGGCACATAAAGTAAGATGAGAGCATCAAACACAAGTAAAACCATGAAAGAAATCACACAATAGACACAAGCATTTCTAGTGGAAAACCCTCCTCTTCGTTCAAAAGCCACCCTTGTTGCTATTGTGCTGCTCAATATATTTTATGAATTTGTTGAACAAATTTTACATTGATCAACTTACTCCCATAAGTCAGAAGACTCAACTTCTTTCACATTATGTTGTCATTTATCAGACATGAAATTTGTTTCTCTCTTGGATCTATGGACTACCATCCGCTGAAGGCCACCACGGTCAACGATCCTTGGCAAACTCCCATTGGACTATCCAATTCCAATGGGATGGAGAAATCTCTTCCTTCTACTAAATCTGCCAAGTCATTGTATACTCTGAAGCCTTCGTTCCTTCACTTCCTCCATGTGAGTCTCGTTTCAAAACATTTCACACTAGACTTCCAATTCTCTCAACATCAACATCATAGCAACATCATCGTTATGAATCAAACACTTAAAAAAAATTGAAGAGTAAAATAGGAGAACACAATCTCCAAATACTCCACTAGTTGCCACACAATCTCACCAAACACTTCTCCAATCCACACTTCAACACCTCACTGACTCCTTAAATGTAATGGTTAAAACATATTCGAGCTACTTGATGCTACAACTACAAACAGCTTCAAAAATTCTACATAATACAACTCACACAGCTTACACACTCTTCTCCACACACACTCTCTCTCAACACACAAAAGACTCAACCATAGTAGCATTGATTTATCTCCAATAAATAGATGAACTGAGATTCTTAACTCAATAATTACCAAGAACTACTGGGCTTCACAACTTCGTTCATATGCTTGATTTGATCCGAATTCAACTCATTGACTTTCTCAAACCACTAACTCCACTATATTTTAGACTATGATTAATTTCTTGACGTCCCACAGAATTTTTCGACCATAAACCGAAAAGTTCCAATTAATAATGTCACCACAACACAAAAATTAGCTAACTAGCACACAAAATCCAGAGAAAATTAACTCGCACAAATGCTTGGTTGCATGCATGACACATGCTCCATGTGACTAGAACATCACAATCGCTCCCATAGGCTTGTCTACTAGCGATTGGAGCTTTCCAACAACTCCCACAAGCTTGGCTCCATACGACTAGGGTTAAGGATGAAGAAAACTAATGGATGTTCAGTCCAAGTCTACAACCAACTGATGGAACACCTTCTTCAACATCTAATCATGCTTTCGAACCTATGTGTCAAGTCTACAACTGGTGAAATATGCCAAGAACAAGTCAGTGACATGCAAGACCTATTCTTCCAAGTTTAACACCAAGACCAACACCTCCAAATCCTCAAGCAGCAACATCATGTCATCCAACTGCCTCCAACAATGATAGAGGCACCTCCAACACAAGCAACCACAATCTCATCACATGTAGCAACAATCCAATGTCTCCAAGACATATAAAGACATATGAAATACTTGTAGTAGCATTCCATCCACTTGTAGCAACAACATCTCCAATCAACACAACATTTCAACCTCAATTCAATCATCCCATTCAGAATCCATCTCTACTCAGTAGTAGCAACATCCTCAAATCACCTCCACTAGGTCTAGTCATAAATATGTTGATATCAATGCCAACTAATAAGACCATCAAGGAAAACACATGTCACCAAGCACTTATCACACATCATGAGGACAAGCAACACCATGAACCTATTGACATCAATTCCAACACTACAATGCCAACAAATATTTAAATATTTTCTATCTTTAGTTGAAATCAAATCTTATCTTATCTACTTTTCTTATTTATACAACCTATTACGTTGGAGTATGGGTTGGAAGTTGTTGAAACTTAAGACTCTCATTTTGTTTAATACTTTGTTATTTGAGTTTTCAAGACCATTTTGATGAGTTCTTGGAGTTATGAACTTCATATTTTATAATCTATTTAATTAACTAATAGACAGTTTTGGTATTTTTATTCTTCTTTCATTTACATATCAAATTATGTGGAATATTATAATGTGTTAGTGATTATTTCTTTTGAGATAACTTCATGTATATTCTGGGAATCGACCTATGCCACCTCAAAGCCAATTTTTTTTTTTCATTTTATTATCTTATTATTATTTTAACTTTTTTTCAATTTTTTAAAATTATTTTCTAACTTAAAAAATGATTTTTTTTGGGTTATTTTTATTTATTTATTTCATAAATCATGTGATTTTAGGAAATATTTTTTCATTTTTTTATTACTTTTTGATAAAAATTTTTGTTTACATTTTTATGGTTTTTTTTTTTTTTTTTTTTTTTTTTTTATATATATTTTTTATATTTTATTTTTTTTCATGTTTTATTATTAACATGAAAATCACCAACATTTTAAAAAAAGTATTCACACTTAATACATTAGAAATTTTAAAGTTTAAAAAATAAGCCCTATAAACAAAAAGGGTTGATGTTGCATCAATACTTTTCAAAATTAGCATGAAAATCACTAACATTTAAAAAAAATGTTCATACTTGATACATAAAAGAATTTAAATTGTAAAAAATAAGCCTCTAAAAAATTGGGTTAATGTTGCATCAACACTTTTCAAAATCAGCATGAAAATCACTAACATTTAAAAAAAAATGTTACATAAGAAAATTTAAAGTGTTAAAAATATGCTCCAAAAAAATAGGTGCATTCTGAATAACCACTTTTCAAAATCGCGTGACTTTTTTGCTACCTCAAAAAAATGGGTAATTGACAATTTTCTCGTTTGATTGGTAACTATGTTCACTCTATTGTGCGGAATTTATTGGTACAAAAAGACTTGGGAGAAAAAAAGAGAAAACTAGATGAATACACTTGAAGAATATGATCTTGAAATTAAATGGACAAGGTTTATGCAAATTGTAAGATAAATTAGAAGGTTATCATTCAAATGGAGAAGAAAGTTCTCATTTGGAAGAAGGTTGATACAATGAGATTGAGTTAAGACAAGAGAAAATAATCTATGTCCCTATACCCACAAACACCTAGTATTACGATGTTAGGTATTTCTTAACACATGGAACTGCACCTAATAATTTAGAAACTAAACAAAAATGATCTTTAGGGTTAAAATGTGCTATATATCAACTGATTGATGGTGTTCTTTTTAGGAAGAATTATGATGATGTTTTTGTTAATTTTTGCAACTAGGGTCAAATTCAACATTGAACAACTCAGATGACCAAGATGATGCTTTCATTAAATTCTTCTTTTCAAGAGTACCAAAATAGACCCAAAGATCACCTAATTTGGTTAAGTACAAATTAAGTTTTGAATTATTTTATTCATTCATTCATTATGGAATAGGTCGGCCCTAACCACTTGGGTAACTGCTTGGGTCAATCTCAACCCCAAGTAAACCCTCAAGAGAGCCTATAAAAGTAAGAGACCTCAAGTTCATTTCAACACACTTGATTAAGACATGTTTCTATTCTTCTAATTTGTTTTGGCTTGCATAAGCTCATCAGGAGTTCGCATAGGGTCCAAAATTATAGGTGAAAGGTTTGCTATATGATAGGTTTTTCAGGATCTCAGACACTAGCATAGAACATAATTTTTGCATGCACGATTGCAGGCAAAGAGTAGGCAAGAGAGAGACTTTGTCTCTCTGGTCGCTTAGAGACAATTCAGTGAGAGCGACTCTGGGTTTAGAGGAAGATCAAAAGGCTCTGGTCCCTGGTCGCTCACAAAAGGTAGCTCTAGGAGCAACCCTGCCATCTCAGTCACTCACACAACATCAGTAAGGTAGAAACCCTACCATCTCGGTTTCTTTCACAGTAATGGTAAGGGAGTGACTTTGGGTTTTAGCTATTCAGTGCCATAAGCACTTGCATCAAGACCTCCTGAGAGCAACCATGTAGTCATAGTCGCTCACATACAATCATAGAGAGAGTGACCAAGGACTTCCATTCGCACACAGTGAGTTGTGATGAGGGCGACCAGAGTTCAGATCTAAGATTTTACATCTTTGATTCCATTGACTTCAGTGATCTAGTAGACCTAGGTTTCTCTTTGATGTTATAATAAATCTTTAGATTTGTATATCAGATTTATTATTATCCACTGCAAATCATATGTATTGGGCTCATTGTACTCACTGCTAAAATATTTTTATGATGATTTACTAAAGAAGAAGATTTGAAAGGGTTTCCCCCTTATGGGGTTTTTCCCTGGTCTTGGACCAATCTATTGTCTCTTATGGTTGTGTTGTTGTCTTCTTTATCACTACATATATTGTTCTTTCTTCAGTTACATTTATGATTGATTATACTGCTAATAATTGTATGCATTGTTAATGAAAAGATAAATTGAGCTAAAGTAACTGATATAGCAGAGAACAATCAAAAAAATTAACATGGTATTAGAGCTAAGGTGAAAGACAAGCTCAAGAGAAGACAAGCTTTGAAGCCATCTCCTTCAGAAATCACATTGCCTATTCAAGGTCAAGATGTCGTCCTCTACCTTCAAGGAGCATGAAAAGTTGGGTGATGCATCAAATTTTGCTGCATGAAAAGTCAGATTGGAATTCATAGCGGACAACAATGATTTCCTAGAATACATTCAAGGAAGGATGACCGAGCCACCAGAAAATTCTTCCGCTTCTCTCAAGAATAGGTACAAGAAAGCTGAGTCTAAAGCAATCCAAATTATCATTAATGGTTTACAAGATCATTTACTTGCTTATGTTGGGAATTTAAGAAAGTCTAAATATATGTATTACAAGATAAGTGGCATGTATGAATTCAACAACCTGAATGAGATCATCACCTTGAAAGATCAACTCAAGGAAATTAAGATGAACAAAGGGGAAGTTGTCCAATCCTACATTATGAGGATCTCTCGTCTTAGAGGTCAATTGCAAAGGGTTGGAGAAAATGTACCTGGCAGGGAGCCAGTTGTTGTGACTCTTAGAGGTCTCCCACCATTTGGGAAACCTTTGTTACTACCATCAGCAACAATGATGTCCTTTCATCATATGATGAGATCGTTGGAAAAATCACTCAAGAAGAATCTAGGATGATAGCAAGAGGAAGGATTCAAAAGCATGAAGAGGGAGAGCCCACTGCATACATCACTCATGGTAAAAGGAAGAAGACAAGAAGAGGTTCATCAAGGAAGCCTCCTTCTCAAAATACAAAAAGAAGGAATGACAGATCGACATCTCATGTTGAATGCTTCAATTGTCACAAAAAGGGTCATTATGCATGAGATTGTCTTGAGATAGGAAAGAGGCCACACTACAACACTAGAGGCAACTACAATAACAAAATAAGAAAATAATATCAAGGGAATAATCGTAACAGAAAATATGACAGAAGAAAGGGAGACTCCTCAAGCGACCTGAAGAAGATCATCATCCTCAAAATAAGTCAAGGGCTCCCAGGTATGAAAGTAATGTTGTAAATAAATCTGAATACATTCTCATTTCTTCTCTTACTAGTTCTTCTCCACCGGATTCATGGGATAGTTGGCTGATTGATAGTGGGGCCACTCATCATTTCTCTGGTTATAAGGAAGTCCTCTCTAATCTGGTAGAGAGGGAGACTAAGCTAAAGATCATTCTTGGAGATAACTCTATTGATCCTGTGAAAGGCTTTGGGTCCATCAAATTTTAGTTGAATTCAGGGAAATTAGTCTTGCTTCATGATGTTATTTATGTACCAGGATTAATGAAGAATATGGTATCGATATCCACACTGGAAGATAAATGGTTGAGAGTTACCTTCATTAAGGGTAAATTCCTAACTTGGCCTGCCAATTCACCTATGAGGGATGCCTTCACACTAGGATCAAGATTTGAAGGACTCTATAGGGTCACTGGAAGACCTCTCCTAGCACTGGTCCATAATACCAATCACTTGAGAGAATTATGGCACCACAGGCTGGCACATCTTCACTATGATGCACTTCCAAAATTGAAGAAATTGGTTTCTGGTATTCCCGATGTTCAGGCTCATCATGATGGAGTTTTCCCAGGTTGTGAAAGTGGAAAGAAAACAAGGGGACCATTTCACTCTAGTAAGAACAAAACTCACAATATCCTCCATCTCATTCATTCTGATATATGTGGTATGATGCATGTACATTCTATTGGTGGTCATCTATACTACATTACCTTTATTGACGACTTCTCAAGAAAGACATGGATATACTATCTTAAGAAAAAGGATGAAGCCTTTGAAACATTCAAGGAATTCAAAGCCTTGATCAAAAATCAATCAGGAAAGAGAATCAAAGTCTTCAGGTCTGACAATGGAGGAGAATACATGTCAAAAGAATTCATAGCATTTTTCAAGAAATACAGAATCAAGAAGGAAATGATTGTGCCATATACTCCTTAACATAATGGTCTAGCTGAAAGAAAGAATATATCTATATTAGAAGCCACCCTTGCTATGCTCCATGATCAAAAGGTGTCAAAGTTCCTTTGGGTCAAAGCTACATCTACTGTTGTATATGTTCAGAACAGGGTGCCTCATCAAGCATTAGAAAACAAGACTCCTGAAGAAATATTCATAGGCATTAAGCCTGATATCAACCATCTTCGTGTATTTGGATGCCCAGTATATTTTCATGTGCTGAAAGACAAAAGGAACAAATTGGAAGCTACTAGAAGAAAAGGTACATTTGTGGGTTATTGTGAAAATTCTAAAGAATATAGAATTTATATTCCTAGTCAGAGGAAGGTCAAAATTAGTAGGGATGTAACATTTGATGAAGTTGTAGCTCTTGAAAAAGAAAGAGATCTTCATCCAACACCTCCTCCCAAGGAAGAGAATGATGACAAGGATATTCTGGATGGTTTGTCTGTACTTGAGTTCGATATGGTTTATGATCCCATAGAACCTATGGATCTGTTAGATCCTCCTTCAAGTGATCCTCCCTATAAGAAGAGACCACTTTGGCTTCGTGATACTTTATAGGATTTTGAAAGAAATGTCCCCATTCGTAGATCATTCAGAGAAATAAAACAACCATGCAAGTATCAAGGATATGTTTCTGCTATGAGTACTATGATTCACACTAAACCATCCACATTCGAAGAAGAAGTAAAAGAACAAGTTTGGAATAATGTTATGGCCGAAGAATATGAATCAATTATGAAAAATGATGTATGGGATATTGTACCTAGATCAAAAGGGAAGTCTATTGCGACTTCAAAATGGCGATTTAAAATCAAACATGGAATCGATGGCAGCATTGAGAAATATAAAGAAAGTTTTGTAACTCGAGGCTTATATTAGAAAGAGGGAGAAGATTATGATGACATATTTTCTCTTGTAGCTTGATATACAACCATTTATTCTATAGTTTTCCTTGCTGCAAGTCAGGGATGAACTCTTCATAAAATGGATGTAAAGACCACATTCCTTCATGGTATGTTACAGGAAGAGGCTTATGTTGAACAACCATATGGATTCGAAATAGAAGATCGAAGAACACATGTTTGCAGGTTGAATAAGGCATTTTATGGATTGAAGCAACCTCCCTTAGCTTGGTATGCACGTATTGATAGTTACTTAGTGAATATGGGATTCACAAGAAGAAATGTTGATCCCAACCTCTACTTCAAGGTAGTCTAAGGAATGCCACTGATTTTGGTTTTACATGTTGATGATCTATTTTTGATAGGTAGTGAGTCCTTGATGATCGAATGTAAGAGGAAGCTAGCCATTGAGTTTGAGATGAAATAACTTGGTCTGAAGCACTATTTTTTAGGGCTTGAAGTATGGAAAACTCCTGGTGATATTTTCCTTTCACAAGGAAAATACGTTGTAAAGTTTTGTTAATATTTGGAATGACTGAATGTAAATCCATGGTTACACCAATGGAAATTAACTTCAAGAAGTTATGTGAAGATGTTGTTAGACTAGACTTAGAAAATCCATCCCAGTGTAGAAAACTAATTGGGGCTCTGACATTCCTTGTGAACACCCGTCCAAACATATGCTATGCAGTAAACACTTTCAGTCAATTCATGACCGCGACCCACCACTCACATTGGATAGCTCCCAAATACATATTGATATATTTTCATGGGTCGATCACACGTGGCCTAAGATATTCTACAGGAAAAGTTAAACTTCATGGATACTCTGATGTTGATTGGGCCGAAAATGTTATCTATAGGAAAAGTACATCTGGATGTTGTTTTAGCCTTGGATCTGCCACGATATCCTGGATAAGCAAGAAACAAAAGTCTATAGCATTGAGAACAACTGAAGCAAATATATTGCCACTAACATGGCTAGCTACGAGGCAGTCTAGTTAAGAAAGATCTTTGGAGAGCTATTTGAGTAGGTCCTTGATACAATAGTGATATACTATGACAACAAGAGTGGAATATGTTTGGCATAAAAGCATGTGTTTCATGACAAGTCCAAGCATATTGAGATTTGATCATCACTTCATTCGAGACGGTGCAGAGAGGAGTTGTCAAGATCCATCACATATCGACAGATGAATAGGTTGTAGATATTCTCACCAAAGCATTACCAAAGAGAAAGTTCTCATTTTTTCAGAGAACAACTTGGATTGATGGATGTATCCCCTCCGGATAAGGGGCAGCATTGATTGAGGACACTAAGCATACTCTTCCCACCCTGCTTGAGCTCTTAGGGTGAGGAATTGAGATAGAGGGATCCTAGGTTTGAGGGAACTTTGGACAATAGGGCACTACCCTATATGTTACCCAAGGTAGAAGAATGTTGCTCCCCTATCTTCATAGGGTCAGAGAATTTTTCTCCCCTCTTGGTCTTTACAGAGTATACCCCAGTTGGCATCATACCCTTAAGCAGGCCAACTTGATGGGAATTTCTCTCCTCATTTTGGCCAACAAGTTGAGAGTGTACTTGGGGTGTACAACCCAATTCAATTATGATGCAGGTGTTCTACCACATGACTACTTAGGGTCATTGTTGGGAAGATTGGTAGGCAATAGGATTGGGTTGGAGATGTGCTCCCCTATATGATATATAATCTTATTGCTTGGTATGGGTGGAAGTTATTTCTCCCCAATTATTCTTCTTCTAGATCTAAGAAAGTTTCAACAAATAGAGTTGAGAAGAGACAATCAAATCATTACAAGATGATGTGAAGATTAACTGACAGAAATTGGCAGGTGGAATTATTCCTAGTTGAGAGGGAGTGTTAATTTTTTAAACTAGGGCCAAATTCCACATTTAACAACTCATATGACCAAGATTATGCTTTCATTAATTTCCTCTTTTTGAGAGGACCAAAATCAACCCAAAGATCATAAATTTGGTTAATCAGAAGTTAAGTTTTGAATTACTTTATTCATTCATTCATTATGGAATAGATTGACCCTAACCACTTGGGTAACTTCTTGGGTCAATCTCAACCCCATGTAAACCCTCAATAAAGCCTATAAAAGGAAGCAACCTCAAGTTCATTTCAACACACTTGATCAAGACGTGTTTCTATTCTTCTATTTTGTTTTGGCTTGCACAGGTTCATTAGAAGGAGTTCGGATAGGGTCTGAAATTACAGGTGAAAGGTTTGCTCTGGGTTAGGGTTTTCTAGATCTCGGGCATTGGCACAAAACATAAGTTTTTCATTCATGGTCATAGGCACAGAGTAGGCTAGAGAGCGACTCTGTCTCTCTGGTCACTCAGAGACAGTTCAATGAGAGTGAATTTGAGTTTAGAGACAGATCGGAAGGTTTCGGTCCCTGGTCACTTGCATAAGGTAGCCCTAGGAATGATCCTCCTATCTTAGTCGCTCGCACAACATCATTAAGGTATCGACAATGCTATCTTGGTCACTCGCACAACAAACGTAAGGGAGCAACTTTGGGTTTGAGTTGTTTAGTGCCACAGTCGCTCACATCAAGACCTCCTGAGAGTGACCCTACAATCACAGTCACTCGCATACAGTGACAGAGAGAGCGACCAAGGAGTTTTAGCCGCACACAGTCAGTTGTGATGAGGGTGACCAGAGTTTTGATCTAATACTTGACATCTTTGATTCAGTTGACTTTAGTGATCTGGTAGATATGGGTTTCTCTCTATTGTTATAACAGATTTGTAGATCTATATATCAAATTTATTATTATCCAATGAAAATCATATCTATTTGGTTCATTTTACTCACTACTGAAATATTTTTATAACGATCTACTAAAGAAGAATATTTGAAAGGGTTTTTCCCTGGTCTCGGACCAATCTACTGTCTCTTATGGTTATGTCGTTGTCTTCTCTATCCTTGCATATATTTTTCTTCCTTTGGTTACCATGTTTATGATTGATTATGCGGCTAATAATTGGATGCATTGTTAATGAAAAGATAAATTGGGCTAAAGTAACTGATACAACATAGAAGAATTATAAAATTTAACAGTTTTATCTAATAAGATTAGAGAAATATTTTGCAGAAAAAATATTGACTGAATTAAATGATGGACCAGCTGGTGGACATTTTCATGGAGATACCATTGCACACAAAATTATTTGAGAAGGTTATTATTGCTCAATTCTTTTCAAAGACTCTTATGCTTATGCAAGAAAATGTAAAACATGTAAAACATGCCCTTGAAAATAAAAAACACCAGCTCTTCCTCTTCAACCTGTGGAAGTTGAAGGACCTTTTGAACAATGGGGTCCTAATATCATCAGTGAGATTAATCCAAATTCTTCAAAATTACATAAATATATTCTCACTACCACTGACTATTTCAACATGTGGACTGAAGAAATCCCATTAAAGAAGGTTAATGATGAACAAGTGATCTTTTCTAGAAATCCATATACTTTCTAGGTTTGGTGTTCCTTCACCTTTTGTATTCGACAATGCCTCTTATTTTTTCCTCTCTCAAGTGACTATATTTTAATTGGATGAAGGAATTAAAATTAATTTTTCTTCCAATTACTAACCTCAGGGTAATGGATTAGAAAAATCAACTAATAGAAACTTAATCCAAATATTAAAGAAAGAAATCCAAAACGATCAAAGAAACTAGCATAATAAACTCTCCAATGATTTATGGGATGATAAAGTTACTCCGAAGTGAGCATTGGGAAATTCCCCTTACTTCCATATTTATGGAAAGGAAGTTATCTTGCCTCCAAATATTTTTCTTCCATCTATGCAATTATCTCAACCAATAAATCAAAATTCAATTAGAGATATGGATGTGAGAATATATACATTGTTAAAATTGGAGGAAGAAAGACAAAAAACCAAAGCTAAGTTTCATGAACATAAAAAAATCATCAAAAGATGGTTTGATAAACATTTAGCATCTAAGATTTTTCCATTGGTGATTTGGTGCTTAAGTGGGATAAAATCCATGAAGAGAAAGGAAGACACTCAAAATTCCAACATCTCTAGCTTGGTCCTTTCCAAATCTCTTCAAAACTTGGCCCTTCCACATACATTCTGTAAACATTGGAAGACGAGGTTGAAAATATGCCTATGAATGGTCAGATTTTGAAGAGATATTTTTCATGAGAAAATCATTTGACCATATGTAATAAATCTCCTTTACTAAAGGATGTGGGTATCCTTAAAATTTTCTTCTCTTAATTTTTATTTCTATTTTTTTACTTTTGTACAAAGATTTTATTTTCGCTTTATTTTTGTTGTATAATTTCAACCATGGTTATTTGTTAGTTAAATATTTATTATTCAAATGAATTAAAAGGTTAACGATAAAGTAATATGAAATTATGAGAAATCTATTATGCTTGTAATTACTTAATTTTTAATAAAAAAATTCATTAGTAGGAAAGTGTGTGATTGTTTACTTTCTTGAGACAGAAGCTCCATAACTTTCACATTTAAAAAATAGACTAAATTTTATTAGTAATGGATAATAAGTACATATTTAGGATTATTATTACATCAAAGTTTTTCTAAATCAAAATATCTCTCCTATCACCCTACTCTTGATATCGAAATTTATTAAGAGAAATATGTTTATAAATTTTCAAAAGGATATTAAGTGATCAAATACTTGAAAACATTTCAAAAATGAAATATGGGAAATAGTGGAAAAATTGTCGGGGTACTGAACAAAACTGCTAACATTAGGTAAATCCTTCTATGATATCATGTTAAGCTTCTTCAAGGAACTAAATAGGCTTGCTAGAATGAAGCAATTTCGAGATTAAGAGAGATGATGACAATGTAAAGAAAATTATTTTGGTAGTATTAAAATCAAAAACTTAGTATTAAAACTTCAAAGTTGATTTAATTTAAGTTAATAAAAGAACTCCATCTTATTTGAAAAGGTTTTCATTGTTTTCACAAGTACTTATATTTGATTGATTACCTTATTTTAAAAAGATCAAGCATTTATGGATTGATCATAATTTAGAAAAAATAAAATTTGAAGCTTTTATTTTCATTTGATTTTTAAATTATTGCTGACAAAGATGACTATTTCTCCCAAAGTGTCATCATTTGTTATTAGGCCTACAACAACCCCCCTTTATTTTTTTTTATTTTTTTAAAAACAAGGACCCTTCAATTTTCTTTAATTTATTGTTTTATTTTAGAAGTGCCTCAAAAGGACATTTTTTTCATTGTTAAAACTTCTAAAAAAATAAAAATGCTCGATAATAAATAGTTCATGTCATAGGTTAGAGGCCGTGATTGTTAAAATATTTTGGAATTTACCCCGTCCCCCAACTCCCGACCTCCTAACTAGCTTATGCATTTCTTTTGATTTCTACATGATTTTTCATTATTTTGTCATTTTGTTTTATTTTACATATATAACACCAGAGGTCAAGAAGTTGATAATTCAATGTTCAATAAGGTTTTAATAGATAAATAGAACATAATTCAATGTTCAATAAGGTTTTAATAGATAAATAGAACTCTTACCTCCTGACTACTTGAATACAGCCTCATTTTACGAGAATTTTATTGATTGGTTTTCATTTCACATTCAATGAACTTTAATGAACTAGTACACATGTTACAAGTTTTATTTACCTTAGATAAATTTTGAGGTCTAAAATGGGACTGCTAAGGAATATTATAAAATAATAGTGGAAATAATAAAATAAGATTAGATTACAACATTATGTTTTGGAGGTAAAAAAGAAAAAACTACTTTTTGAATTCGTATTTTCAACTTATATACCTATGATTTTACTCAAATTTTGAGCAAGAGCACTCATTGGATACATAATTTAATTTTTCATCCAAGGAGTTATGCATATTGCACACTTTCGATGGACCCTACTACACGAAAAATGTGATTGCAATCGCATTTTTTCATGTATTTCACATTTTTCATGTAGTAGGTTCCATCAAAAGTATACACCATGGGTACTCCTTGGATGAAAAATTAATTTTTGCATCCCAAAAGTGCTCTTGCTCCAAATTTGAGTAATATCGTAGGGAGATAAGTTGAAATATGAGTTGAAAATATAGTTTTTTTAACTCTTTTTTTCTATCTTTCTACCCTTTTACTCCAAAAATGGTGAATCACCCCCCATGGTTGACATCATCATATTGAATCCTATTGGTTCTTATAAAGTTGATTTTTGTTGTACATTTTTGTTTGAAGGACCATTTTTTACGTCAAAATTTCTCTAATATTTCACGTTATTTTTTATTAATTCACTATTTATTTTTCCCAAGAAGTTGTTAAATGCCTAAAATATAAGTTCTACATTAGAATTTCTCAAATCATTTAAGAACAAAACTACTTTTTTTCTACAAAAACCACAGTAAATTTCCATCAATTTTTCTCTTTACTAGTTAGTATCAAGTTTATACTAAGCTATATTTTTAAAATTGCTCAGTTGTTTTGTTAAAATTTTGTTTCTTATTACTTGTTTTTCTCTATTACAGGTTATATGAAAATGGGTAAAAAGGGACAAACATAGGCTTCCAGACACAATTCAGGAAATCAAAATGAAAATGAAATCCACATAAGCCCATAAATTGAAGATGCCATTTTGAATCCTTCACTCGTTTCAGATACTACCTACAAAACTTAAGATGTAGGAAAGCACTCATGGGAAGAAACCTTTAGTTTCTTTGAAGAGACAAAATGGGTAGAGTAAAAAAAATCAGATGATGAGTTCTCCTTGGATTATGAAGCAATTAGAAAAAGAGAATATTATAAAATTTCAACTACACCCAATATGTTTCCCTACATGATATGATAAGTTGGATTTTAACACACACTCATATTCCAACTTGTTCAATTTTTGACCACAATAAGAATGTGATTACCTCCTGGAAGCCTAAAATCCTTAGTAATATTTATAAGTTAAATCCTCCTTAATTTTTTCTTAAAAAAAAAAAAGGATGAATTCAATGATAATTTTCTCAAGAAGAAAAATAAGGATTATAACTTAGCAATTTAAGAATGGATCCATGATCTCAAAAGATCCAAATTGAAAATAGGAAAGGATCATACAATAGCAGTCCTTAAACCCCCTTTTAGATATATAGTCAAGATGTTTCTAGATTATATGGAGAAGCTAATCTGGAGCACTATAACCTTGAATGGATTCCTCTTATATATGGCATTCACAAAAATTCAAAGAGATTCAATTAGGTAGATATTATGTCTCAAAATATATTATAATTCATTAAAATATTTATAGCTTCTCCTCCTAGATTTAAACAGGGTTTCTATATGTTTGCTTATCTCATGGAAATTTTCATGGCCTTAGTTCCATTTACTTTAATGGATTTAAGTTTTTCTTTCAATCATTAACATAACATATAAGACTATACTACTATATTTTGGAAAAGTCAATTTAAACAACACTTCTATGATATCTACAACAATATCATGATTCCTTTTCATGAATTTTTATCTCGAAAAACTCCTCCCCTAGAATTAGTAAGTGTTTTCAAGAAGCTCTGTCTAAAATTGGAGATTGGTTTGTTGAAGAAAAGTTCTCTTTTATCATAATTTATGGAAGTGAAATAGGACCTCACTTTTTGCCAAGGTATATATCCAATAGGATTTTTGTCAGATAAATAGCCAATCAAACACTACTCCATGGTCAAGCTAGGGTGTTTCATAAAATGCAAAAAAAATGTATGGCCCAAGTTTCCTACTATAGTTGGTCAAATGGTATTGAAGGATAGAGGAAATGTTGTGGTCGAAGCATAGTAATTATATAAAATTTGGTTGCATTCTTTTCCCTACTTTAGATATGACCCCAAAAACATTATCATGAATAACTATAGATCAGTAACCTTGTGAAAGGATTTTCAAAATAAACAACCTTTGTATTATTATGTTTTTATTCATGTTGATAATATTGACTAAGTATCTCAAAGATAAAATTTCATGGATACTAAGGGGAAGGAGAAAGTTCAAAAGTTCAGAGAGGATACTTATGATTTTTATCTTAAGAAGAGGAGTCTCTATACTTCAACTCCTCTTGAAAAAATAAAATTATCCGAAAAATCGAATTTTCGATTCACTGATATATTCTTACAAAAAAATATTCTCCATTAATGTGAAAGAAAATTTTTCAAGTACTAAAGTCTCCGATTTCATTTCATATTTCCTCATTATTATCATCTTATTTTTCATCTAGTGTAATCGAAAAAGAAAAAGAAAGAAATGTATAGTACTAGCAAGTAGATAGCCTCCAAGAACAAAGAAAGAAGTATATCAGGGGCAAGGTATTTGTATGACAGAGAAAATGGTAATTGATGTTAAGTCATTGGACCAAACAGGAAAGCCAAAGAATTCTACAGGAATGGATATTTTAGAAGAAGAAATTGTTCAAATATCAATATTAGCACAACAAACCATTCAAAAAGTTGTTAAAGATATTACCAGAGAAGTTAAGAAAAGTGCAATGGAAATCACCCAAAAGACTTAGATTATTCAGAAGAATACAATTAAAGTTTTTCCACATCGTCCTAGATCATCAATGAAAATTTCAAAAGATTGGTCTCTAGTCATTTCACTGACCCTTATTTCAACAAACATTCCAGTTATTTCTTTTATTTTTAGACCATTATCTAAGGCTGAAATAGTCACCAAAATAGTTCCTTCCTTAAGTTAATATTATTTCAATTGAAAAAATAAATTAGTGGTTAAAAGGAATAATAAAAGGAAGGATGATGATTCTACTCAAGTTGTTACACAACTGAGTTGGCAAGATTTAGGAGATCACCATGAAAAATATAAAGACTAGTCAACTTGATTCCATGGAGCATTCATGAATTATACTCAACATTTTGTTGATAATATTTTTTATAAATATGTTAAAATTTTGGATAAAATTAAAGAACTTGAAGAAAAATTGGAAAGAAAGAAATGTTTTAGTGAGGAGGAATGGCAGAAACATTTGATAGTGTTTAGAGAAGGTTTTTCTCTAACTCTTCAACAGTTAGAGAAAAAACACAATTTTGATAATTCAAATTTGGAATAGCTATGGCACACAAAGTTGAATGATTTGACTAATCAACATACTAAATATATGGAAGATTTAAAAATAGTTCACAAAAGTGAATTTCAACTTTGAAGAATGAGTATGAATCCTTGCAACAACAGTTAAAACAAAGCCAAGAATTTGTTATGAGTATTATTTTCCTGAAAGAACAAGCTTTACACGTAAATCAGAGGTTAAAGAAAGTTCAGTTGAAATTTTACAAAAACATGGATAAATTTTACAGTTTTTTCATGGAGTTATTGTCCCTCACTGATAGAATTGATTCAATAATGGAGGAATATAAAATGATAAATAAAAAATTTAGGTAAATTTTTGTTTGGGAAAAGCAATTCAGTCCTGGAAATGTTGTGAAATTCTCAAATAAAGACAAAAAACTTATGATTTCTTCATTAAACCAAAGGGATTCAAACTATAAATAAATTAAATAATGGATTGAAGATGAAGTTAAACTTTGTGACTCTGTTTGGGATTCAGGATTGGATATAACATATGAATTTGATATGCCTCACCCAAAACCTCTTAGGGAAGCAGTTTCATTGACACTCAATCAACAAGAAGTTGAAGATAGAAGAACATCAAATGAAAATAAGTTAAAGGAATTTGGTACATGGAATGTATAGACTTTTTATAACTTCTTGCCACTTCCTCTTGAGAAAATGAATTTAATTTCCAATTTTTCAACGAGATATAACCACAAAAATAGGTACATTGAAAATATGTTACATTGAAAATATGTTATACACTTGTTAGTTTGATATTGACAATTTTTTACCAATCTATCTTCAATAGATTCCTGAGAAGTATTTAGAATGGGATGCATGCATCCAAACACATGCTCCTAAAAATATTTCATTCAAATCAAGTTTAGCTTCTCAAATTCGGGAAGAAGATTAAAATGACCTACCCAAGTCAAGGGAAAAGACATTTTGATTAGACAATATTTGTGTTTCTAGTATTATCTTTAAAGATTTTCTATCTTTAGCTTAAATCAAGTCTTATCTTATTTATTCTTATTATTTATACAACCCATTACGTTGGAGTATGGGTTGGAAATTGTTGAAACCTAAGACTTTGATTTTGTAATCAGTACTTTTTTATTCAAGTTTTGAAGACCATTTCATATTTTGATGAGTTTTTGGAGTTATGAGCTTGATATATTATGATCTATTTAATTACTTAATAGACACTTCTGGTATTTTTCTTCTTCTTTCATTTACATATCAAATTATGTGGAATATTAGAATGTGTTAGTGATTATTTCTTTTGAAATAACTTAGCATATATTATTGTTGGAATTACATATTTCATATTTATTATATGTTTGTTTATTCATCTCCATTCATTTTTTATTACCAAAATATAGTTGTATGAGTTTCTCTCTGTTTCAAGATATATTTATTTATGTTATTTAATTTTAGTTAAAATTTTATGTAATAAAAATAAAATCTAAAAAAAATATAAGTCGATTGTTCATAAGATTTTGAAAAAGAGCCCAAAAATCGTTCTATGTGGTTGACTGGACTCATATTTTAGTTAAGGTCAAACATTCATATTATTTTCTTTAATATTATTTTTGAATGATTCCCCATACCGCTAACCTTCCTATTGTTAGATTTCTCAAGCTAATACCGCACCCCCACCCACCACCCCCCCCCCCACACACACACAATAATTTGTATATTTATTTATAGTTAATTGTAAATATTAACATACGTCATATATTTTCCCTAATTTTTTTTTAATTTTAGCATTTATTTAGTTTAGTTTTAGAGTAGAAAAAGGAAACGGGGCCTTTGTTTCAGAGAGTATACATCCAAACCAAATGAATAGAGGTCTAATTGGGACCTTGATTGAGCCAATACTTAACCTTTGTAGCTAGGAACTATTTTTCCTATCAACAACTTGGTAAATATGAAGGAAAGGAAATTCAATATTTTTCCCATTTGATATCAATGTGTGAAAGGTCCCCCAAAGGTTGATTACAAGACACTACTCTCTGATCATGGTGTGACAATGTGGAGATGAAGCATGACACTTGGTTGTGTCTTTGCTACCCACACCAATCAATGTTGGTACACTTATAGAGGAGATATTTGAAAGTAAGAAAATGGAAGGATAACAAGGATACTATAATCCTTGGAAAAATTGTTGGTGGAAGCTAAGGGTTTGATTGGAGGTCGTTAATCTAGTGCAGTAACATGATAAATTTGTAAGGAGGGCTAAAAGACATATGTAATTTATAGATGTGTCCAAGGTTGATCTCTTGGACCAACAAACTCAATTCTACAATGATGGGAAGATTTGAGTAGGTGTAAGGGATACAATGTGCAGGTGATGCTCTTATGTTTTTTTGGCGGAGTTAGAGTCAAAGAAATGGAAAGGTGAGAGAATGGAACCTAGATAGAAACAAGGGATAAAAAAAATGTTATAATGAGTTGAAATTTTATTTCATGTAAATGGACATATTATTGTAATACCTAGTAAGGCATGCTTAACCTTGGGAAATTTCCAGTAAATTCTAGAGGCAGATCTAGGTGATAGGGGGCATACTAGGTCAACAAATACCCTAAGTGTAAAGATTGAAAGGGTAAGGGATATAGTAGTAGGGATAAATCACTTGGTTCGTTTTGTCGAATTTGGCCAAGGAAGACCCCAAGTTAAGGTTTAAAGGGGGATTGTTATATAAACTTGACTCGGGGAAAGAATCAAAGTTGATCAAGTCAACAATAGTGGTTTTGGGCCCATGGTGTTTAGGTTTCCCTTGGTTTTTTTCCCCTGGATTGCATGTAATGGATACTTTAAAAGGTTGGGAGGAACTTTGTTGTAATGGGCTAGGGAGGTGAGCAGTGAAGGCTTACTTGGTCGGCTTGGTCGGGGTTTAGCCAAGGGATATAATGAAATTTTGTTAGTTGGGTTTTTCTTCATAGTTGGGTTTTTCCCAGGGTAAACATGGTGTTATGTTTAAATGTTTGAGTTTTGTTGCTTTGTCAATGTTTCTCTTTGGAAATTAATTTTAACAATGATGAGCTATAATGCCTTGATAAATATTTTTGTAATGGATTTGTGCCTATGAATATTTTTGTATTAGCTTCTAGCCCTATGCAATCTTATGTGAGTATACCTGTGGGCTGGCCTGGTACCAACAACTTCACTCTAGCTCCCAGGCTGAGGGAGAGGAAAATTTCTTTCCTCGGAATATACACACACACACAAAACCATTACAATATATATATATATATATATATATATATATATATATATATATATATATATATATATATATATATATATATATATATATATATATATATAATGATTTCATTAAAATGTTATTTTTTGTTAATAAAATGCTATTTGTTTTTTTTAATGGAAGGGGTTTGATTAATTAATTAATCAAAATAACTAATAAGAGTTAAGAATAAAAATTTTGGAGATCCTTAATTAATTAAGTTTCGTGAGCAATTATATAACAATCAGTGGGAGGCTAATGGTGGCAAAAATAAGAGATATTTGATGTTGGGAAGATGTCTAAGGGTGGTTGGTAGGGCATCGAAGTGCTCACTTAGATAGCAATGGGAGAGGATTTTATAGATCCATTTCTTAGTATCAGTAATGCTTATTTACAATCATAGTAAAAATAAAAAATAAACCTATCATTTTGTTACATTTCTGAGCTGAGTAAGAGTTGACAAGTTGTAAGCTGCTCTAACGAGTCTTGTGTCTCATGTAGATATTTTATTAGCTCAAAATGGTGAGGATTATAGGAAATCAAGGCTAAGTAGGGTGATCACAAGGGACACCTCCTCTAGAAATACCATTTACATTAGAGGAAATTAATGATACTTTAAGAGGGCACCAAACCACTGAGATGGAAGTAGAGCATCCCTTATCAGGGGTAGGAAACCTTGAAGGATCAAGGGAATTTGATAGAGGATTTCCAACTAAGGACACTACTAGGGATCTCTAGAACATTAAGCTCCCATAATTTATTAGAGGTTTTTCCAATGAACGAGCAAAAGCTTGGTTGGAGGGAATGATAAGATGTTTTGCACTAAAAGAGTATACTTCCTATTTTAAGGGTAATATAGAGATATTTTAGCTTAGAGATAACACTCTGAATTGGTGGGGTAACTTGGAGTGACAAATGGACCTCACTCTTGACACGGTTACCAGGGAGTTATTTGAGGAAAGGTTCAAGAAGAAGTACCTACCATAATATTATGAAGGACACTAAGCAGAAGCATTCCTTTCTTTGGTGTAGCGAGTCCACACAATATAAGAATATGAGATTAGATTCATGGAATTGGTTAAATATGTCTTGTACTTGGATACTAATCAATGCCAGGTAGATCACTTCATTTATGGATTGAACCCTAAGATTAGGGAAATGGTTCAGATGTGGAAACCATCCTCAATTGCATAAGTTGTTGAAAATTCTCAATATGTAGAAGATCATTTGGACTTGAAAGAGTGAAATAGAGAAATTTTTCCAAAATATCCAAGGTTTGTGGAGAAGGCCCCTTGGACCTTCTCTAAGGGAGAAATTTTGAGGCCACTTCCATTTAGAAATAGAGTTGTACCCAGAACAACGAGAGTAGGGGTCCCATGGGAAGGATCTCTTCCAAAAGAGCCCCATAACATTTTGTTCATATTCTACCCCACATCACTTGTTGGGGATGAGGGAGACCTCACTACTAGTGTGACTACCCTTAATTACAAACTAGTTACAACCATAGAGAGGTAAAAACATCGATGGGAGGAGTAGGAATCCACCATCATATTTACACAGTGGTTGATAAACACCAATCCATCGTGGTAGAAAAATCAGGTATGATAAACCACGTAAAAGTTAAAATTTTGCTTAATTTTGAGGCTACATATAGTTTCATTTCACTGGTTTCATTAGAAAAATGTGGGTTGGTATCCTATGAGTGCAATGACTTTAGAAAATTTAAAATGGACTCTTGTGTAAAAAAAGTAGTAGGACTTAGTGTTGGCCAATATTAGGTTATACTTGGGGTGTGTACAACTAAGTTGAATGCATATGTCACTACACTGAGTACATATGGTGTATTAGAATGGACTAGCTAGAATCTCATTGAGCTTTGGTAGACTATTTCAAAAAGAAATTAAATTGTTTAGATGATGGTAGGACAATTAAGTTTGGTGGTATCAAGAGAGGAGATTCCATGCAATTCATCTCAATGATGAAGCTCAAATATTGTCTCTAGAAAGGTAGTAAATTATATGTGGTTAACGTCGTAACTGGAAAGAAGGTACCCTCCCAAGATCAACACTTAGTTTTATCATTACTTGAGGATGTTCTCACTAAAGCGTTTCCAAGATTACCCCCTACGAGAGAGACCAATTTCAAAATTGACCTAAAACTTGGTGCAAAGTGATGAGACTTAGTATTGCAACAAGAATGTTGCAACTCTTAAGGCTACTAACTTAAATCATCAACCCCGGGTTCATAAAAACTTAAGAGGTGTCAACACTATATGTGAAACATACAATGTGTCCTTCTTTCGTTGATCTGATGCAATGAAGTGAATGCCATGAAATCCAAGCCTAAACTAATTGCAAAAATGGAAATGTTACTCTATTTGAAGAAAGGAAATCTATTTACTTCTGAAGAGAGGAAATCCTAGTTACTTTTACAGAAAGGAAAGGTTATTCTAATTTGCATGAATGTAAATGTTAATCATATTTGCATAAATGTAAACCTTAACCTATTTGTAGAGTGTAAATGGTATATCAAAAGGAATCCTAGTCCATGCAATGGAAATAACAATGTTGGAAAAGGAAACCATAGCTTAAGATGTATGAAACAAAATGAAATCATTCTTTAATCACTACATTCAAGATAGATTTTGTCAATAGAGTTCATAAGGTACTTCATGAAGTAATCATCATTATGTTCTTCAAGTCATGAATCTGTCCACTAAACATAACTACAGAGGTGAACTGCACTGGAGAAGATGCAAGGATTAAGAGGTATTTTGGTATTTCTCAATGATGTTTCAAAGCCTAGAGGTCATTATTCAGGCCTAAGGGACAAAATCCAATATTTTGAAGCAAATTTGGTCAATTTTACACATGCTACAGGAGTGCTACAGAAGGTGCTATAGGAGGCCCTATTTTGCTACAGGAGCAAGATAACTTTCAAATGCCCAAGTAAATTCAAGCAAAATGAGATTGGATTTTTTATTATTAAGTAGGATGTCCTAGGACTCTTTTCCAAGTGGAATCACTCCAAAATACCCATTTTAACACGTGCTAAAAAATAGTAAAAAATTACTATTCTTAAAACTGGAAATTCAAGAACTAGTGAGTTATTTAACCTACCAATTTCCTAACCTAATAAAGTGAAAATTATATGGGGTAAATTTTATTACTGACCTAAATGTTTGTATGACCCAATACAAGTGGAAGGAACTCAAATGAATCTCATTAACCCGTTCTAAAAAATAGCTCAAGGGACTTCCAGAAATTCTATATTTGTGAACTAGTAAACCAATCCAAGCTCAGTGATTAATATGAATTTTCAAAGTTGTCCTAAGGATGCATCATGCTTTTGAATCTGTAAATAACTTGCAAAAAAACTCACCTCAATCATTTAACCAATATGACCTACAATAAAAGAAGCATGAATAGTAAATGCAGAAGTAAAAGATGCAAGTGAAAAATACAATCAAAGGAAATAAAGAAATTGTACAAGAGGGCTCTAAGGCTCTAGGGAGAGCCAATCCCCAAGAAAATCAGAGTCCTATGAAGGAAAAAATATTTAGAAGCTAAAAATGGCACCAAACTTCATTATTTGAAAAAATCCAAGTACATCCTTGCTAGAAATGAAAGTGGAGTTGCTAAGTAGCAAGTTTTCTTCACAATAAGACTAAGAAATACATGCCCTCTAGAGGAAAATCCGAATTGGTACTTAAAAAAATAGATGAGCAAACATTATCCTTGAAAGGAGGTAGATTTCCCCTCCAAAATCCCTCAAAATGTGGATCAGGTTCCCAACACTAGGAATCTTCATTAAATGATAGTGAACACATTCCTAGATTTGCTCAATGAGTGGAGCTCCATAATTTCTCAATAATTTCATGATATTCAGTTCATTTATTATCCAATATTGGTCCACCCTGTATTAGGGAGAAAGTCCCGATATTATCTCCTTCATAATTTACTCCATATTCTCTTAATATTCTACAAAAATAAATAATATTAGGCACATAATATGCAATTATCTCTAAACCTTCCTAAGAACATATTAAAGCTAAAAAAAATTATTAAGTGTAGAAGGAGAGATTTAATATATCCCTTTTTTTCTTAGGAAACGTTAGATTGGCCTTAGTTTGTGTCTAATTTGGAGGTCCACTACAAGGCCAATATCCAAGACACCCTATCAGATGATGACCCTAGATTTTTGTGAATTGCAAATGCAGTTTAAAGAGCTATTAGATTTGAGATTTATTAGACGTAGTATTTCACCTTGAGGTGAATTGTTGATTTTATTCAATATGAAGGATGGTTACTTAAGATAGTGCATAGATTACAGGAACTTAAACCAAGCCATGGTAAAGAATAGGTACCTAGTACCTAGAATAGATGATATCTTCAATCAAATGAAGGGAGCATTGGTTTTATCAAAAAATGATCTTCAATCTGGATACCACCAATTTCGGATTAAGGAAGGCAACATCCTAAAAACTACCTTTTGAACTCGATTTGGATGTTATGAATTTGTGGTAGTGTTGTTTTAGTTGACGAATGCACCAATAGTGCTCATGATTCGCATGAAAAACATGTTTTAGAAGTATTTAGTTCACTTGGTGCAAGATTTTATAGAGGATACTCTCATATACCCTAGGAATGAAAAGGAGCATGAAGGGAACTTCAAGGTTGTGTTGACACACTTATGGGAAAATAAGTTGTATGGGAAGCTATCAAAATGCTATTTATTTCAAAATAAAATTCATTACCTTGGGCACATAATCTTAGGGGAAGAGATTTCAATTGACCCAGAAAAGTTGGAGGCAATAATGCATTGGTCGGTGTCAAAAAATGCTCATGAGGTGCATAGTTTGTGAGGCTAGCAGGTTATTATCAAAGATTCATGGAAGAGTTTTTGATATTGTGAAACCCATCACCACGTTTTAGTGCAAAGGGATTAGGTATGAATGGAAAAATGAATGTGGCATTGTATACTAAAATAATGATATTACTATCAGTGCACTGATCCTTCGAGTTCTCGACATGGAGAAGGACATCACAATTTTCATGGAAACTTTGAAGCAAAGATTAGGAGAATTGTTTAAGAAAGAAGGCATAGTAATAACTTATGCATCTAGGAATTTGAATAAACATGAATTTTTGTACACTACCCATGACTTCGAATTAGCAGCGGTGATGCTAGCTTTGAAATTGTCAAGACACTACCTTGCCAAGACAAGTATTGAGTTAAAAAATGATCATGAGATCTTGAATAATATCTTCACTAAGATGGATCTTAATGCTAAGCAACAACGATGGAATGAATTCATGAGTATGATTTTAGAATTTTGTACATGAGGGGAAAGGAGAATGTTGTGGTCAATGCACTAAGCAGGAAGCCACAAACCTTCTCCCTAGGGTTAATTTGAGAGAGTGTGTGTTGGAGAAACTCTTTTAAGATATCTAGTATCTAAAGGTTACATCAATGATCTAGAGCAGGAAGCAAATATAACCAAAATTTTAGGGATATTCCCATGTACATACCTTAGGAAGGGAGTATACAAAGAACCATCCTCGAGGATTCATATAGAGCACTCTTTTGTGCACATTATGGTGTGAAGAAGATGTATGCAAACATAAAGAAACTCTTCTTTTAGGAAGACATGAAGCATGACATGGTCCATTTTGTTTCCAAGTGCCTAAAATCTCAGCGAGTGAAGGTTGATCATCACCACCCAAATAGACTCCTATAATTGCATCAAATCCCTATGCTTAAATGGGAGGTCATATCTATGGATTTTTTTTGTGGGTTTGACACTCATGTCACATAGGAACAACATTATCTTGGTTGTAGTTTAAAATTTGGCCAAAAATGTCCATTTCATCCTTGTGAGAGACACTTACAATGTTACTGATGTGGCATGAGTGTTTACAAGAAAAGTTATCTAGCTTCATGGGTTACCCATGAAGATCATTTTTAATAGATATTTTTTCTTTAAATATGTATTTTGGACAAGTTTGTAGTTAGTTTCAAGGACTCAGTTGAACTTGAGGACTACATATCATACGTAAATGGATGGGCAGAATGAAAGAGTAAATCAGATTATGGAAGACATGATTATATTTCACTTTATGGATAACCATACTAAGTGGGAAAGGTACGTACCATTGGTAGATTTTTCCTACAATAACATTTACTACAGTTTAATTGAGATTCCTCCATTATAATCTCTATATGAGAGGCCATGAAGTACATCATTGAGTTGGGAAAGGTTAGAGGACATAATAATAGATGTTGGTCAAAATATATGTATTATATTTCCAACATTTCATCATTCAACTAGGACCTTAATACTTAGAGATGCTACCAAAATATATGCATAATCAAAGCTTAATTTAATCTAGTATTCAACCTAATATAAACTATTCTAATGTCAAATACTATTGCTATAAATTGATAATTAAATAACATGTTCAAGAAAGGAAATAAATTCAAATAAACTTAAGCTTGAAAATAAATACTATGTGCCTAGTCCTTACATCAGATCCCCTGGTACAGACCTAAAATGCAATATTTCACTGTTCACAGGGAAGCGTTCATGCATTCAATTGTCGATTGAATTTGAAGAAGCAAAGGATTCCATTTCTAGTGGTTAGTTCTGTAAAATCAAATATTGAAATTTAAAGGCAAGGCATTAAAATGTAAATAAATGTAAATCTATATACCCTAAAGTATCAAAGAAACAAGAACCAATTGTTGATAATAAAAGGAAAGTGAAATGCATAATAAGCTTGAAAACAAAGATTGTAAATGTTACACATCAAGCATACTATAATATATGTTAGAAAAATATAAAGGGAAGGATATTACCCAAAGTTGAGGGATCCTTTTCAACCTAAACAATGTTGCTAGAGAAATTAGATCAGACTAGAGTAATGTACCAAAACTTGAGAAAAAACAACCTTCATTAAATCTACTCTATTATACAAGAAAGTATCACACAAGTTTTTGCCACAAATGAATCTCCTATCTATCTATCTCAAGCCTGTTGCAAACGTGAATTATCACCAACTCTAGATCTGACCTCATTCTAATTATTTGTACAAATAGGAGTATTGGGTGAATTAAACCTAATCCCATAATCCTGTAATTTTTCCTAATTATGAGATAGATACAAATTAGCAAATGGTGATTTTCAAGGTAAGATTGAGTGATTTTAATCCCCAAAACACATATAAGATACAAAAATATTATTCCTATGCTTTGAAAATAGTTTATATGTGTTCACTTTGCTGTTTTAATGATTGATTTTGTATTTTCCTCAAATATGGGCATGATTTGCAAATATGGGAAAATTGTGCATTTTGGGTAGATTGGTGTCAAAAAACTAAGTATATCTCTGAAACCATAATTAATTTCTAAAAATGGTCCCATAATTAACTAATTTTCTATACCAAGGAAAAAACACATTGATGGGTCCCATCGATAAGTATATTTTGAGGCCTATTATGCTACCCTTCAGTCCTTAAACTCTCTTTATCTCACATTAATTTATATTTTTTAGCTGCAATGTGCTTAGTATGACTACTAAAGGGTGTTTTTAATATTTCATGGCCTAATGTGGTTAATATATAGGCAAAAGAATTTTTTTTGGAGATATTAGTTACGCAGGGGCACGTTGTAGGCATCTAGAGAGAATATAGGAGGCTTGACCACTACATTAACTCTCCAACTCAACTTGAGTCCCAAGATTACTCAGCAGCAAATATAAGTCCACTAGAAACTGAGGAACTCAAGTGCATGTGAAGATCCAAGGGAACCAGATCCACCAATTTTGAGATTTTGGAGGGAAGCAGTCCTCCTCTTAAGGGAGTTGCCCCTCAATCACTTTTTGTATAAATAAAAAAGCCTAAGGGCTCATTAGGATTCAAAATTTTTGAGCTAGGAAGACCTATTTAAGGTCGAGTACTTGAGACTGTTATCTTCATTTTGAGATTATGTATTTGCACTCTATTTTCTGTTAATGAAGGGTCCTTTATTAATTTGCATCTGAGTTAGATTAGAAGGGATGGAACCCTTGGGTTAGGGCCCAACCCAGAGGCTTTACTCCCTCTCATGTATTCTTTTCTTGTTCCTGTTTAAGTCATTATATTTATTTCCTTGTTTAAGTAGGAATTATATTGAAAAAAATGGAGTTGCGGGTTGGGTCACCACCTCTCTTGTGGGAAGTGTGGTTGAAGAGTCTGCAACAACAAGCCAAAAATATGTTTTTATGATTTCTTGGAAATTGATAGGTTTTGGATTGAAATTATTTTACGTTCTTGGTTCCTGCATCTTAGGAGTTAGCAGCATGATTCAACAAATAGATTAGATGTATGTTGTAGGATAGAATAGATCTTGAAGAAATAAAATTCAAATCATCCTTTCCACATTGATTAATTTTACTAAAATAGTGATTAGTATATGTGTGTTCTTGATTTCTAGTTTGTAGAGGCTGCTAGTGACTTGTAGGGGTTGGAACACTCATCCACATCTTCTCCCCCTAGACACCTCATACTTCACTTAAGCTTTGTAACTGAGATCATCTTGTCAAGGCTAGTGAAGGACATCATGTGCATGGAATTTTGTGCAAGATAGACCTTTAAGGGGTGCTAAGCTTGGAAAAATACCTCACACATCCTATATGCATACTCATAAACATTCCTTAACCTTCATAACACCTTGTTGTGTTGGGTCCCTATAATACTAGTGATTACCTCATTACTATTGTAGTTATACCCCTTATTTATATTGTTGTGCCCCTATTACCCCCATATTGTTATTTCTGTGCTCCATAGAATCCCTCTATTGTTATTTTTGTGGCTTTATATTATTATTGTTAGGTCGGCTGGATTATATTGTGACTCCTTAGACTTCTATATATAGAAAGGAGGTTTTGTCATTTGAATCATCAAAGAATTGTTCATTTATGTAATGTAAAGGAGGTTGCCCCCTCGAAGAGGCTGAATTCTAAGGCGTTGATCTATCTTTTCTATCTTTTCTTGAGCTGGTTTCATAACATTTGGTATCAGAGCTTTGGATTCTAGGGTTTCGCTGCTCCAAACAGGTCATCGTGGAATTTTCACTATAACTTCTTTTCTGTGTCGTTTTAGAATTCGCAAAAAAAACCCATTTGAGAAGAAATAGCGCTGAACCTTGGTTCTGAATTTCAGATCATTTCGCAATATATTTGCAGAGATATGATCTGAGGAAGTTGGTCTTTTGCAGACTCCTAAATTACATTCTAAACAGGTGACCTGGGGAAAATTGTCATAACTTTCTCTCTGAAGATCGGATTGAAATTTCGTAAGAAGGTACAGAAAGAGAACGGACTGTAGTTTCTTGTATGCATTTTTTAGATCCATAGGTCGAAACAGTGACTTGTGGCACGTCGTACAAGTTTGCTCTACTGAATTAGTCTAAAATCAAGTCACTGTGGGAGATTTCGCATAACTCTTCCTTGGAGAATCCAATTTGGGTCAAACTTGTGGCATTGGAAAGAGGATGCAGAATTCTACTACATGTTGCAATTTCAAAACTGGATGATCCGAAATTACAGAGATACATCAGATTCAATATCAGGCTTCTACAAAGGGAAAAAAGGTGTGTAGTTTTTTTTTTAAATTTTTGCGTAAGCTTGGTTTGAAGGAATTCAAAGGGCATAGTAAAGCATTATTATCAGTAACTGATGCCTCGAGGAAAGAAAATGCAAACACCTAGTAAGGAACCTGAAAGCTCTAGCATGACTCATGAAGAAGAGGAAGAAATGCTACATGATATATCAAAATTACAAGAACAAGTGCAACAAATGTCACGCTCACAAAAGCTAACAAAAGCTAAGATAAATGGCGTGGAATCTAAGATAAAGGGCATGGAAGCTAAGATGGATGATTCGAACACAAATTTGAAGAGAGACATGGCAGATTTGAAGACAGACATGGACGAATTGAAGATAAATATGAATAAGTTGCTACAAGAAATGGGCACTAAGGATGAAAGAGTACTAAAGGAAACTCATGATGAGAATAAAAGAAATGTTAATCATGATTCCATAGATGCTAATGTTGGATCGAAGACTCACCATATTCCAAAAATCGATATGAGGAAGTTTGATGGCAAGGATCCTGCCACATGGATATTACAGATGGAGCAATTCTTCGATCTCAATAATGTGCAAAACACACAAAAGGTACGTATGGCAACTGTATATTTGGAACCAAATCAGTTTGTATGGTATCAATGGCTTTGCTCTCGTAAACAATTTATCACTTGGGCAATTTTTACGGAAGAATTGATAGCACATTATGAGGATACAAAAAGCAACACTTTTTTTAGCCAATTGATAAGTCTCAAACAAAAGGGTTCAATAATGGAGCACATTGAGGAGTTCCAAAAATTGAACATAAGGGTAAAAGATATTCCAGAGGAGCATAGGATTGATGTGTTCATAGGGTCTTTAAAGGATAATATCCAACATGATGTTCGCCTTTGGGAACCTGATTCATTAGAGAAGGCATTCAGGTTAGCAAGAAAAATGGAAAGCAAAATTATGGCAACCAGGAAGCATACCACTCACAACTATAAAGATGGAAGTGTTGTTGCCCCTAGTCTTCCACAACCTATAAGGTTGACACCACAACAATTGGAAGAAAAAAGAGCAAAAGGGCTTTGTTACAGTTGTGATAGCAAATACACTAAAGGTCATAAGTGTGCTGAGAAGAAATTATTCTACATAGATTGTGAAGAGGAAGAAGAAAAGGAGCAAGAAAGGTCAAAAGAAGAGGATATACTCCAGGAACAAAGCCTAGATGAAGAACAAATAAATCCGACCATATCTTGTAATGCATTGGCGGGAATTACCACTCCTCAAACCATCAAGATAGAAGGACAAATCAAGAAGAAAAAGGTAATAGTGTTGATTGATTCAGGAAGCACCCACAATTTTATTCATTGTAGGGTAGCAAAAGAATTGAATTGCTTCCTATATCCAGCACCAGAGTGTCAAGTGATGATTGCAAATGGAGGAACAATAAATTGCTCTGGAAAGTGCCATAATATCAAGCTATCCATGGGAGAATATGTATTGACTAGCCCAATGCTTTCCATTCCAATGGGAGGTGCTGATGTTGTACTAGGAGTCCAATGGCTACAATCCTTGGGTACAATAGCTTTTAATTTTCAAGAACTTTTCATCAAATTTTCTATGGAAGGAAAGGAAGTTGAATTAAGGGGTATTGCAGGGAAACCAGGAAAGATAATCAGCTCTAATGGTATGACAAAGCTTCTAAAAAAGGAGCAAAGAGGTGTAATTGCACAATTATGTTCGCTAGATGTTTCCACATCGGAATCATCTATTTCTCCAGATCTCCAAAAAGTCCTGGACAATCATTCCAAGGTATTTGAGACTCCCAAAGGTCTCCCACCTATGCGTGATCATGATCATGCTATTCATCTGATTTCAGGAAGTGTTCCTCCAAACATCAGGCTGTACAGATATCCCTATGTCCAAAAAAGTGAAATTGAACGTATGGTTGCAGAAATGCTAGAGGCTATAATTCAACCGAGTCAAAGTTATTTCTCTGCTCCAGTAGTATTGGTGCACAAGAAGGATGGATCATGACGCATGTGTCCGGATTATAGGGAGCTCAACAAGCTCACTATTAAAGATAAGTTCCCCATTCCTGTCATTGATGAATTACTGGATGAATTGCATGGATCAATTTACTTCACCAAGTTGGATCTTCGTTCGGGATATCATCAAATCAGAATGAAGATTGAAGACATTCCGAAAACAGCATTTAGAACTCATGAGGGTCATTATGAATTTTTGGTCATGCCTTTTGGCCTTACCAATGCACCTTCAACATTTCAAGGTTTGATGAATTCAATTTTCAAACCATTCCTTAGAAAATTTGTGTTAGTATTTTTTGATGATATACTAATCTACAGCAAGTCTTGGAAGGATCATGTTGAACATGTTGACAGGGTGCTACAACTATTGGAGGAGAAACAATTATATGCAAAAAGATCCAAATGTTTCTTTGGAGTCCAGGAGGTGGAATATTTGGGTCATATTGTATCTCATGAAGGAGTTAAGGTAGACCCTAGCAAAATTAAAGCCATTAAGGAATGGAAAATCCCCACATCCATAAAGCATCTGCGAGGATTTCTTGGGTTGACAGGGTATTATCGCAAGTTTGTTAAGAATTATGGGAGAATAGCAGCACCTCTAACAACATTATTGAAGAAAGATGCATTTTCATGGACTCTGGAAGCAACAAAGGCCTTTGAACATCTTAAAGAGGCAATGTGCCAAGCACCGGTCTTAGCTACACCGGACTTCACAAAAACCTTTATTGTGGAATGTGATGCTTCAGGAAATGGAATTGGTGCTGTTCTAATGCAAGATGAAAGACCCATTGCTTTTGAAAGTCGTCCAATCAAGGGAAAGTTTTTAAGCAAAGCTATTTATGAGAAGGAAATGTTGGCAATACTCCATGCACTTAAGAAATGGCGACCCTACCTAATGGGAAGACACTTCAAGGTAAAAACGGATCATGATAGCCTTAAATACTTTTTAGAACAAAGATTATCCTCTGAAGAGCAACAAAAGTGGGTCACAAAGATGTTGGGTTATGACTTTGAAATCATCTACAAAAAAGGGAAGCAAAATGTGGTGGCAGATGCACTCTCAAGAAAGGATGAGGATGTGGAAGCATTTTTGTGCGCCATTTCTATTATCCAACCAGATTGGATAAATGAAGCAAGGGAGGAATGGAAGAATGACGAAGAAGTGTGGGCACTTATTCGAAAGCTACAACAAGATTCCAGTACGTCTGATACATTTAGCTGGCAAAATGATTCGTTATGGTACAAAGATCGCTTATACCTCTGTAAGAATTCCCAGCTAAAACAAAAGATTCTTATGGAATTGCACACTTCTCCCTTAGGAGGGCACTCAGGATTTTTAAAAACTTACCACAGGGTTAAGAAGGAATTTTTTTGGGATGGCCTTAAATCAGATATTCAAAAGTTTGTGGCGGAATGTTTGGTTTGCCAACAAAATAAAGTTGAAACAATTAAGACACCGGGTCTATTACAACCTTTATCCATTCCAAGCCAACGTTGGGAGGAGGTTTCAATGGATTTTATCACAGGTTTACCAAGTCTGAGGGAAAGAGTGTCATCATGGTGGTAGTTGACAGACTTACCAAGTATGCACACTTTTGTGCATTATCACATCCATTTAAAGCCAGTACAGTTTCTACTGCATTTATGGAAACAATTCAAAAGCTACATGGAAACCCAAAGATTATTGTAAGTGACAGAGATCCCATTTTCACTGGAAATTTTTGGACAGAATTATTTTCTTGTCTTGGTACTCAGTTAGCTCATAGCTCATCTTATCATCCTCAATCTGATGGGAAAACTGAGATAGTAAACAAATGTTTGGAAGGATATCTTCGTTGCTTTGTATCTGATAAACAGACACAATGGGTCAAATGGTTGCCTCTGGCTGAATGGTGGTATAACACTTCCTTCCATACAGCAACAAAAATGACCCCATTTATGGCACTTTATGGGTATCAACCACCATCCATCACATCATATTTAAGAGAAAATTCTAAGGTTCAGGTAGTGGAACATCACATCGAACATCAACAACAAGTCCTCCAACTCTTAAAGGATAACCTCGTGTTGGCACAAAATAGAATGAAACAACAGGCAGATCAACATCGCAGTGAAAGAAGTTTTGATGTAGGTGATTGGGTATTCCTACGGCTACAACCATATAAGAAAATGTCCCTAAAGCAAGCTAAGAAGGATAATAAATTATCACCAAAGTATTATGGTCCATACAAGGTGTTGCAAAAGATTGGTACTATGGCATACAAATTGGAGCTTCCTGCAGCTTCTCGATTGCACCCAGTTTTCCATGTTTCATGTTTAAAGAAGGTTATAGGCGACAAGCTCCCAGTTAAAACAATATTGCCAGAACTTGATGAGGAAGGAAAAATTATATTGGAACCGGAAGCAATCACAGAAACAAGAACTCGACAGCTACGAAATCGATCATTTTCAGAGTATCTTATCAAGTGGAAGAACTTATCCGCTGAAGATTCCACATGGGAGGATGAGAATTTTATGCAGAAGTATCTAGAACTACTCAAGCGTTGAGGACAACACTTTTTTGAAGGAGAGGGGCATGTTGGGTCCCTATAATACTAGTGATTACCTCATTACTATTGTAGTTATACCCCTTATTTATATTGTTGTGCCCCTATTACCCCCATATTGTTATTTCTGTGCCCCATAGAATCCCTCTATTGTTATTTTTGTGGCTTTATATTATTATTGTTAGGTCGGCTGGATTATATTGTGACTCCTTAGACTCCTATATATAGAAAGGAGGTTTTGTCATTTGAATCATCAAAGAATTATTCATTTATGTAATGTAAAGGAGGTTGCCCCCTCGAAGAGGCTGAATTCTAAGGCATTGATCTATCTTTTCTATATTTTCTTGAGCTGGTTTCATAACATGTTGCCTTAAGAAATCTCTACGACCCACTCATGTAGCAAAACAGGGCACTCCTGTAGCAAAACAGAGCCTCCTGTAGTACCCTATAGCACTTTTGTAGCACTATCTGAATTCAGCCAGATTTTCCTTAGAATATTGAATTTTTCATTTTAAAGTTGAATAATGGCACCCAAACTTTGATTCCATGATTAGGAAGACTCCAGTACCACTCCAAATATATACTTCCTCCCCTCTAAACACAAAACAACAAGTAGATTAGACTTAGTTTTTTTTAATCCCTTAGTCAGGGATTGTAGACTGAATTTCTTCTTCTCAAGCAATTTGCAATTAAATTAATGATTCATGCAAATAGAACATTGACTTGATTAGTTTTCATATAGAGTAGCATGGTTTATTTATGCAAGTAGTGTAGCTTTTTCCTTTCTTGAAGTTACAAGTAGCCTCTACATTTAATGAATGATACTTTCATTTCTGTAATTGGAATAATGTTCATTTCCTTGCAATTATGATATGTTGTCATAGAAATTATCATTGTAGTTCATTGAAGGAGTGGTATTTGCATGCCTTGATCTGATCCAATGGCTGAGGGTGACATGCGTAGAAATTGACTTACTGTGCATATAACATTGTCACGTCTAAGTTTGTATGAACCTCGGGTTGGTAATTTAAGTTGAGAGCCTTGGGAGTTGCAACTTCCTTGATGCAATACCATGGCACATCACTTTTTGGTATCATTATCATGGAGGTGTCCAAGAGGTGTTATATACTTATAAGTTTCTAGTTTTTTTTCTTTCTATTTTGCATCAGTAGTATTGGTTGAAAATCTTTAAAAAAGGAGAAAAGAGAAAAAATTCAAAAAATAGAGCTAGTTCTTTCATGCCTCATAGGAATAGGGATAATCAAGGGAAATTTATACCAAAAACCCCCACCCATTCAAGCATCCAACCATCATTCTTCTTTGGTGACTGTGAACTTCCCTCTCTCATTACAGGGGAGCTAGAAAACCCTCCAAGTGAGGAACCTAGAATTTTTTAGGAACCCATAGGAGAAGAAAAGCCCACCTTGCCTACCCACAACCATGGATGAAAATAGACAAAATGAGATTTTTCATATCCGAGAAACCAATGGGGAGGCCTGAATGAAGAATATAAGCCCTAATGCCCTTCCACATTTCCATTTCCTAACCTCTGAAGACTTGGAAACCTTAATTTTTCAATTCATTGTTATCTGTAAGACCTATGACTACACCTTTGATGAATAGAAGATGAAGTTGTTTCCATCCACCCTTAAAGATGAAACTTTGCGCTGGTTTATGGGCTTACATGGAGGAAACATCACTACCTGGGCCCAAATGCAACAATCCTTTAATGAGAAGTACATGGATTATTGTAGGTCCAAAGAAACAAAGGAAGAAATATTTAGGATGGCCTTAGGACCCGAAGAATCCATAGAAGAATATGAGGAGATATTCCATCTCAATTATAGGAGGGCTAATTTTACCCTTAATCCTGATTCACTCAAGCTGGTTCTTGTCCAAGGGATCAAGGAGGATGTAATTGAGACCCTCAACATGTTGTTTGGAGGGGGCATCTACTAGTTTCCTTATGATGACATCAAGACAGTATTTAGGAATCACTCTATGGATGCTAGGAAAAATGGTAGGACTAGCCAAGGCTTGGTTAGTTCATATTCCTCTGCATCAACCATAAAACATGAGATAGGAAGTATTATAGATAATTTCAAGAGTGAAATGTTTCATACCTTTTCCCTATAGATGGATATTATGTAGATCAAAACGAAGCAAAACGAAGCAAAAAGAGAGTTATCTATATTTTTCCCTAGATGCACTAAGAGACATCCTAGAAATGAGTGCCCATTGAATGTCATAGAATTCTGTGCTATTTGTGAGGAAAACCATGCAACCGACAAATGTCCTTCCCTACCAAGCCTGAAATTTGTATACCAATGGGTAGAAGGTGGTTCAAAGAAACTCTTCTTCATTAACAAAAGGAGGCCTCTAAACCCTCACCCATATCAACATGGCATGCAAGGTGCACATTATCCCCCTTACAATCCAAATAAGAATGTACCTTTCCAACCTTGGTACCATTCCCCTCATCCATCATGGCCCATACCCTCTCCTTGGAGTTATACTCCTCAATATCCTCCTCAACCTATCAACCCTCCTTTCCAGCCATATCCACCTCAAGCTCCTCAATGGGGAAACACCTCACAAGTGTCGAGGCCTCAAACAACCCAACCTCCTGCTATAATGACTCCACCACAACCTCAACCACAACTTCCTCGCCATAAACCACCTAAGCAACCTCAACTTCCTACCCAACCCAATCTGAACCCAAACAATAAGCAGGTACAATAGGTGTACATTGGGGAGACATCCCATCCTGCTTATGCTGTGGAAATCAAAGAGATCAACCTTTAGCCTGGGAAGGCACTTCCATATGTTCACCCACATTCTCCACCCGAAGAGCTTGAATGACAGATGGAAGAATGTGCCCCTCAAATCAATGCACCTTCTTACCCTGAGAGGTTAATCCAACCTAAACAAGACACCCTGAAAGAGGCATAACTTCTGGGGAATTGAATAATTTTTGCCCCTTCTCTAGGCCATGAAAGACGTCCCCATTTACAACAACCTTATCAATGAAGAGTGTTTCAAAAGGTTTGGGAGAAGAAGAAGAGATACCCCCACTATAAATGTTGTTGGGTAGCTATCTGATCTAATGGTTGGGAGGGTGATCTCCCCAAAGTACTTGGATCCTGGTAGATTATTACTGGATGTGAACATAGATATCATTATGGCCCCTAATACCTTTATTGACCTTGGGGATGCAATCAATGTGATGACCAAGAAAACCATTCTCAAGCTCAACCTCCAAAGGTCCTTGAGGAAAACCATGACGGTATTGCAGCTTGTAGACAGATCCATGGTATCTCCCAAGGGATTTATTGGGGATGTAATGGTCTCCATTGACTCTTGGGAGTACCTCACTATTTTCCTTTTCCTCCAGCCCAAAGGCAAGTTTAATGGCTACCCTCTCATCCTAGGAAGACCTTGGTTGGCCACTGTTGATGCCTACATTAGTTGCAAGGTTGGGAACATGACCATAAATAATGGGCATCTATCAAAATATCTTGTGTTGTATCCTCCTGCTCAACCTTCTATTGAGCATGACTTGCCCTTGTGGTTAGAGTATGAGGAAGAGGAATAATTTTATCAACAATCCCTCTAACTAGTCTACACACTAGAGACTGTTATACATTAGAGAACCTTTGAGGTATAAAATGGGCCTCCTAAGAAAAATGTACAACCAAAATAAGCTTTATAAGAACCAATAGGATTCAAGATGATGATGTCAACCATGGGGAATGATTCACCATTTTTGGGCTAAAACAGTAAAAGGATTAAAAAATAATAAAATAATAAAAGTACTTTTTCAACTTGTATTTTCAACTTATCTCCCTAAGGATTTACTCAAATTTCAATCAGGAGTACTTATTGGATGAAAAAATTAATTCCTCATTCAAGGAATACCCATGTTGTATACTTTCGATAGACCCTTCTACACTAAAAATGAAAAATACATGAAAAAACGTGATTGCAATCACATTTTTCATGTATTTTTCATTTTTCATGTAGCAGTGTCCATCAAGAGTATGAAACATAGATACTCCTTGGATGAGGAATCAAATTATGCATCCAACGAGTGTTCCCCATTGAAACTTGAGTAAACCCATAGGGAGATAAGTTGAAAATACAAGTTGAAAAGTAGTTTTTTCTTTTTTCCCTCTAAAATTTGATGACGTAATCTAATATTATTTTATTATTTCCACTATTGTTTTATAATTTCCTTAAGAGGCCCATTTTATACCAAAAAATTCCCCTAATTGGGGGGATGAAGCTTGATGAAGATGACCTTATTGACCATATCTTACATAATCAACCTCCCACTGCCATGCCAGTTGATGAACTGATGAAGGAATCTGAGAATAACAATTGGAATGATTTGTGCTCTATTGACCCTAACCTATAACATGCCAAGGTTGTAGAGATTATCCCATCCAAAAGTCTAAAGATTAACCCCTCTCTCTTAGCTGAGCAAGAAGAACAATTATGTAGTGTGGTAAGGCAACACTTGGATGCTTTTGCTTGGGACTATAAAGACATGGAAGGTGTGCATCCCTTAGTTTGTGCTCATCATATTTACATCAAAGAGGGATGCAAGCCTATATGCCAAACTCAGAGAAGGATGAAACCAAATCTTAAGGACATTGTGAAAGGGGAATTATAAAATCTATTGGATGCAGGGTTCATATACCCCATTTCAGATGGTGAGTGGCTGTCTTCCCTCATTGTAGTCCCCAAGAAAAATGGGAAGTGGAGGATTTGTGTTGATTATTGAGAACTTAATAAGGCTAAAAAAAAGGACCACTTCCCTTTGCCTTCCATTGACCAAGTTCTGGATGGCCTCAAGGTAAGATATTATTTTCATTCCATGATGGGTTTAGCAGGTACAAAAAAATATAGATCAACCCCAAGGACCAAGAAAATACTAAATTCACATGTCATTGGGGTTCTTTTTCCTATAGGGTTCTTCCATTTGGTTTGTGTAATGCCCCTACTACCTTCTAGAGGGAAGTTTTAAGTATATTTGTTGACTTTGTTCATGACACTTTTGAGACATACATAGATGACTTCACTCCTTATGGTTGTGACTTCCAGGAAGCTCTTTCTAACCTATGTAAAGTATTAAATAAATGAATTGAGATGAATATTTCATTAAGTCCCAAAAAATGTGATTTTTTTATGAATGCAGGGACTATCCTAGGCCATTCCATATCCAAGAAAGGGTTACAGGTTAACTCCAATAAAATTTACATCATTAAAAGGGGCCTTGTCCCTAAAAAACAAAGAGATGTTGAGAGCTTCCTTGGATTGACTGGGTATTATAGAAGGTTCATTAAAGACTTCAGTAAATTGGCTTCACCCTTTTTTGGACTATTGGCTAAAGATTCAGACTTTTGTTGGACAGACAAATGTAAAGAGGCCTTTGAAGTTCTAAAAGAAAATTTGACCACTACACCCATCCTTAGGGGTCCCAATTGGGCATTACCTTTCGATATACACACATATGCATAAGATAAAGCTATAGGGGCAGCCTTAGGACAAGTGGAAGATATTTTTTCTTATGTTATCTATTTCATTAGTAAGAACCTTTATAAATCTAATCTAAACTATATAGTAACTGAGAAAGAACTCTTAGTTGTGGTACACTCTTTGAACAAGTTTAGGCACTACATCATTGGAAATCAAACTTTTTTCCACTTATCATGCATCCATTAAGTATTAGTGAATAAACCTAATGTTAATTCTAGGATAATTAGATGGTTGCTATTATTGCACCAATTTAATTTGACTTTTATTGACAAACCAAGGAAAGAGAATGTGGTTGCAAATTTCTTGTCAAGACTGACCTTGCCTACAGAGAATGAAGATATGGTAGATGATCATCTCCTATATGAAAACCTCTTTTCCATGTCGGTGCTATATATTTGGTTTGCTGATATATAAAACTACTTGGTTGTTGGGAAGATCCCTCCTAATATATCCCCTAAGAAGAAAAGCAAGATTATTAGGAAAATTGCCCCATTCACGTGGATCGGGGGAAATATTTTCAAGTTGGGGCTAGATCATATTTTGAGAATATCTGTGAGGGAAGAGGAAGTATTTGACATCCTCTCAGCATGTCATGATGGACCTTGTGGAGGCCACTTTGCTACTAAAGAGAACAACCTTCAAAGTTCTACAAGTTGGTTACTACTAGCCCAATCTACATAAAGATGCAAGAAGGTACACCACCAGGTGTGATCAGTGCCAAAGGATGGGTAAGCCCACACCTAAGGATGAAATTCCCTTACAACCTCAAGTGACTCTAGAGCCATTTGAGAAATGGGGCATGGACCTCATTGGGACCATTGATCCCCCATTAAGACAGAAGACGTATATCATTGAGTGCATTAATTACCTAACTAAATGAGCTAAAACAAAGGCAGTCAAGGCAACAACTAAGAAGAAGGTGGTCGAGTTTCTGAGGGAGAATACTTTCTACAAGTTTGGCTTTCCCAAGGAGTTGGTCATTGATTAAGGGACATAATTCACCTCAAATATTATCAAAGACATCATGAAGGAAAACCACATCAGGCACATGACATCCACTGCCTATCAACCTTAGGAAAATGGTAAAGTGGAGGTAAAAAAATAGAGTCTTGAAGAACATTCTGACCAAGTTTCTTAGCAACAACAGGGACGGTTGGGTAGACAGACTTATAGCAACCACTTGGGCCTACAATACCACTTGGAAGACCACCACTAGATTTACCCCATTTGAATTAGTCTATGGGAAGAAGGCCCTGATATTGATTGAATTTTAATATAATACCCTAAGGATGGTAGCTTAGGTAGACTTGGATTTCACTGCAATACAACAAGAGACACTGCTCCAACTCAATGGTTGAGATGAATTTAGATTGCATGCTCTCATAGACATTGAGGTAGTCTAGCTACAGAGGAATATTTGGCATGACAAACACATGAGGGAGATATATTTTCAAGAAGGTGATTGGGCCCTTCTGTATGATTCGAGGTTCAATGATTTCAAAGGAAAATTAATGACAAGATGATTGGGTCCATACCTAGTTGAAAAATGCCATGAGAATGGGCCTGTCCAATTCAGAACAATTGATGAGGAAGGTATCCCCTTGCTTATCAATGGTTACCGATTGAAAGCATACAAAACACCTATGTCAAAAGACGAGTTTGTTAGTTCAATTATCAAGGAGTTAAATGTGAATGGGGGGCTCACAACCCTCAGTTCATCAAGCTTCTAAAAAAAGAAAAAAAGAAAAACAAACACACACACACACACATATAATAAAGGGTGTAGGTGAAAACCTCCATGAGGAACTTAAGGCCAACTCTAGGGTTGAAAACCTCTATGAGGCAACCCACGAGCAAAAAAAAAAAGAAAAATAAAAATAAGGTGAAAATGTCCCCAGGTGAAAACCTCCTTTAAGGCACTTGGGGTAGGCATGTAGATTGAAAACCTCTCTAGAGGCAGTTTTCATGTATCAAAAAGAAAAGAGAATAAACAAGAAAAAAATAAAGATAAAACACAAGGAGGAGTCCTTACATCAATTCTTGTAATATTTTTTTTCTTTTATAGGAAGCCAGACAGCCAAGAGGAAAAAAGTTGAAGAAACAGAGTCCACTGTCCATTTCTCCATTCTCCTAGTCTATTCATTGCATTTCTATAATCATTTACCCATCTCCATCCATCTCTACATCACCCAGCAAGCAACTACACCCAATTTTTCCTCAATCCTACAATGCTACAGGAATGTCTTGAACTACTACAGGATCGACCTGAAATGCTACAAGGTTGAGAATCACCTAGAAAATGGGACCAAAATTCATTTTTTTTCTTAGGAAAATTTTAGGAGGGGTCCACTCAACTTCCCTCACCTATCATCCACTCCATTTAGCTAATTCCATCCTCAATGTTCCACCTCTAGCCATGAAAGACATAGAAAAGGACTCTGATGTCACTCTTTTCCACACTTTCACCACCATCATAATATTTTGTGATTGTCCTTAGGCTCACCATGGTTTATCAAAGGCCCTACATGTAGTAAGAGGTTTTGGGGAAGAACTATGTGACTGTTATAGGAAAGAGATCACTCTTGTAGCAGCCTGCATAGATCCAACCAAATCATGAGAAAAGGACTATTGCAGCTGCAAAATGAGGATTTCGAAACCCTGAGTTACCAAGAGGCCATCCCTAAGGCTTAAAGAAGCCACACCATTCCTAAGGAGTAGCTACAAGGTCACCAATCCACTTTATGCAGCAGATCAAACACTACAAAATACCTGCATAAAAGAGGTATTGTTTCAGTCAGATACATCATCACATTGTTTTGTTTATTGAGGACTTGTGCACAAGAAAGAAAATGGATGAAAACACCTCCAGAAGAAATTTGATCGACCATTAGAACAATAGAAACATGCACGCATCTCCAGTAACTTGACATCATAGGTAGCTTGGGTATAACACCCCTCACCTCTTCCCTATGTGCATAATGGTAAAAAGTGTGTTTAATGAGCGAGAATAAAGTTTTTAGGGGCTGGAGGTGGACAATAAGTTTGGCCAACTTCGATTAGTAAAGTGTAGTCTACTCAACCATCCATGAAACGTGGAAACTTAAAAGAAGGGGGGGTGATAATTATGAGTGGTGACAATGGATAAAAGAAGAAAATACGAGAAAAGGCCAAGTAACCAAAAGCATCAAGCCATTACCAAAAAAATAATAAAAGGACAAGGCTTGATATCGCTCGTACCAATGCTCATTCCTGAAAATAGTTAGAAGATCACACCAAAACATCGAAGGTTGAGATCGATGCTACCATAGGCTACCTAAGGTGATACAGAAGAGCCACATAATTAGTCTATAGGAGCTATAGGATTAGACACTGCTGCTACAGGAGTTCTTGAATTGCTACAAGAATGAAAAGGAGGTGTTACATGATTAAACTAAGGGGAGAAAAGGATCCCAAAACACCAATAAATTTTGTCAAACCCCCATGAACATCAAGGAGTCATCCTGAAAAATGGTAAGTGGAATCCTCCCTCCTCAATTTCCATACAATTTCATAATTAATTCTACTTGATACAAGAATCCTATAGAAAACCCCTTCTAAGAGTCAATTCCTTTGAAAAAATCTTTTTATCACATTAGAAAGGCTAGGAAATCACAAAGGGAGTTTTTCACTGAAGTAAAAGGGTATCATGTTTCTCCTTCTCTCACACAAAAATCATCAGCCACCTATATCTTCCCCTACACCCTTGACTACTCAGAGAGAAACTTTGAACAATTCCCTTCGAATAATTCAAGGAAGGAGCAGTAGGATCTGTGGGGGGAGATTTCAATAAAAGAGAGGCCTCAGACACTAAAATAATCCAATAGAATCCTTCTCTTAGAGACATTTTTTCGAGACATCAAGGGATGGGGTTCTTTGAGTATTTAAAGGGGTATGATGATGAGGTAGCCCATGATTTTTCCATGGCCCTCAATTCTCAGGGAGAAGGTAGTGCTACCACTATTGTTATGGGACTTTCCATCCATCTAAATGCAGAACTCATCAACAGAGTGACCACCATACCCTTAGGAGTTTGATGGGGCAAGGAGGATAAGATAATAAATGTCACTGCCAAGAAAAACATCTTCCTCCATAAAGAGAAGCATGTTGAAGACAAAAATGGAGTGAGAAGAGAGAGCCTCCCTTACCCTTGGGATGAAGTAGCCTATCACATCCTCAAGTACATATCTTGTGAGGGGAGGTTGAGTATTGTGTATTCCTATCAATTTAGGTTTCTCTATGAGCTAAGGTTCCAAATAGAGTTACCAATTTGAAACAGGCTTAATGTTCCACACTTCCTCTTACAATCCATCATTCAAATGAGCCATAAAGTGAGGGAAGGGAAGCACAAAAAAATTTCCCATCATAGCCTCATCAGGCTCCTTTCGTTGATGCCTTAAGCCACCTAAGGAACCTATGTTATGGGCTGACATTGTGGACATGGATATGGAGGCCTTCGTTGAGACACAAGCCCTTACCTTAATGCAGAAATAAGAGACACCAAGATCCAGTGTTGGGGGTGGGAAAGAAGGGGAATAGGAGGAAGAAGAGAAAAATGGAAGATACAAGACAGAGGAAGAAGAAGGAGGAGAACATAAAATGAGAGAAGAGAACCCTAAGGATCCCTCTAGATCTCACAAAACTAGAAAATAGGGGAAACGAATAAGCCTCTCACCAGGAAACACAGAACAAGAGGTGACTGCTGCCTTGGCCATACTTAGAACCCCTATCAAGCCCAATAGAAGGAACCCAAGCAAGGCCCCTCATACTTTAACAAGATAAAGAGCACCAGGATTAAACAAGGAAAACCACAACCTCCTTCAACTGTCCTAATCAAAATTGTTGAGTCGGCCAGCTAAGGAGGAGAATTGGGACCTTGTGAAGGGAAAATTGAGGAGGTCACCTCCTATAAAGCCAAGGGTAAACAATATTTACCACTACTAAGGAGGCCCACCACTAGAATAGTCACATCTAATATGCTCAAAGCACAAGCTACCCAGCTACAAGAGAAAACATAGGATCTACAAGAAAAAATAAGGTTTCTACTGGAAGGGACAAATTTGCTACATGAGCAATAGGGAATGCTACAAGAAAGGGAAACCAAATAAAAAATGGAAGAAGAAGTTATCCAATAACTCTAGGAACCTAAACTACAACCTCACCTTGGATCCTACTACAAATTTGTTGAGGGAGGTGAGATTATACCCGAGAAATTTACAGTCCTCATATTATTCAAATTGGAAAGAGAGTTGGGAAGAAATCATAGATGGATGCAGACTGCAAAATCAAATAAGGTAGAGGATGTGGGTCTTATGGAGGAGAAATTGGAACAAATGGCAAGAGAAATGGTTAACCTAATATTGAGGGAGTCAAGCATGAGAGAACTGCAATGAGAAAATCAAAGAATGAGGGAGAAACTACAAGAAAAGGAGGTACAACTTGCCACCACGGGGAGTTTTTCCATGGAAACCATACAATGTAGACAACCATCCAAGTCCTATGCCATCTTCCTCAAGGAGAAGTGGTTGCAATTCCAGATAAAAGAATTAGCACACTATGGCTCTCTACCATTCCAAGATTACAAGAAGTTCATTGACTTTTGTTAGAAGGTAAGTATTGTGGACAAAGACAAAATAACTAAGTTTTATATGCATAATATGATACTCATATACATAAACTTTTAGGACCCCAAATCAATATTGGAGGACATGGAACTAATGAAACTACCCTATTGGTTGACCCATGAAGAAACAAGGGTTGAGGAAGTGAAGAGGGTGATGAACAAAGAATAAAATGAGCCTTTGTACATCATAGCAGAGTAAGTGAGCCCTAAGGTTGTCATCAGTAACCACAACACCATCTCCATTGATCCCAAATTGGCCCCTTGGTACACGAAAACCCAAGAACAATTTATCCTCCATTTCTAGGAAACCTTTAGGTTATTGGGGATTGAGAGCTTGCAAGGTTTCCAAATGAGATGGCATGTTCTGCCTCACAGTTTGCAAATCAAAGAATATCACTCTCTTGAAATACTAAGGAATGGCGTGGAGAAAACCTAACTTTACAAAAGGATCATTCAAAGATTAAATATCAATTGGATAGGGCTCAAACTCAGTCCTCCATTTCTGTTAGGCCTATAGTAGAGAAGAGACCAAACAAAAGAAAGAAAGGAGTGGGAAGACATAGAAGCAACCATAGGATTCTATCCATAGGAAGGGACATCATCTAAGGTTCCTTGGGATGTAAGAGAGGCCAATGAGGCCATGAATGAACTTCACATCAGTGAGTGAGTTCCTATGAGTGTGAGCAACACCTTTAGTATGGGGGTGATGATGGGTCCCATCAATAGGTATATTTTGAGGCCCATTTTGCTACCCTCCAGCCCTTAAACTCTCTTTTTCTCACATTAATTTACATTTTCTAGCCATAATGTTCTTAGTAGGAATACTAAATGGTTCTTGTCATATTTCATAGCCTAATGTGGTTAATATGTAGGAAAAAGAAGCATTTTTGGAGATATTTACTATGAATGGGCACGTTGGAGGAATTTAGAGAGAATATAGGAGGCTTGTCCACTACATTAACTCTCCAACTTGACTTGAGTCCCAATATTCCTCACCAACAGCTCAAAGTCCACTAGCAGCCGAGGAACTCAAGTGCATGTGAATATCCAAGGGAACCAGATCCACCAATTTCAAGATTTTGGAGGGAATCAGTCCTCCTCTTAAGGGAGCTTCCCCTCAGTTACTTTTTATATAAATAAACAAGCCTAAGGGCTCATTAGGATTTGAAATTTTTGAGTTAGGAAGAGTTATTGAAGGCCGAGTAATTGAGACTAATATCTTCATTTTTAGATTATATATTTGAATTCTATTTTTTTTTAATGAAAGGTCCTTTATTGATCTGCATCTGAGTTAGCTTATGACTGCTAGAACCCTTGGGTTAGAGCCCAACCACTAGGCTTTAGTCTCTCTCATGTATTCTTCCCTTGTTCTTATACAAGTCATTGTATTTCTTTCCTTGTTCTTGTTCAAGTAATTGTATTTTTTTCCTTGTTTAAGTAGGCATTATATTGCAAAAATTGGAGTTTCAGGTTGGGTTACCACCTCTCTTGTGGGAATTGTGGTTGAAGAGTCTACAACAACAAGCCAAAAATATGTGTTTATGATTTCTTGGAAATTTCTAGGTTTTGGACTGAAATTATTTTGTATGTTTGGTTCCTGCACCTTAGGAGTTAGAAAAATGATTTGGAAAATATATTAGATGTATATTGTAGGATAGAATAGACCTTGAAGAAATAAAATTCAACTCATCCTTTCCACTTTGATTAATTTTACTGCAATAGTTATTAGTAGATGTATGTTATTGATTGATAGTCTGTAGAGGCTACTAGTGACTTGCAGGAGTTGGCACACTCATCCACATCCACTTATACATCTCCATTATTCCACTAGACACCTCATACTTCTCTGAAGCTCTTCCATCAAGATCTTATTTTTAAGGCCAGTGAATGACACCATGGACATGGACTTTTGTGCAAGAAAGGCCTCTAAGGGGTGCTAAGCTTGGAGAAAGACCTCACACATCCTTCGTTCATCCTCATACACCTTCCTTCACCTTCAGAACACCTCCTTTTCCCTCAGAAAATCTTGGACCCACTCTTGTAGCAGAACAACGCACTACTTTAGAAAACCAAAGCCTCTTGTAGCACTCCTATAGCACTATCTGAATTCAACCAAATTTTCCTTAGGATATTGATTTTTGAATTTGAAGTTGAATAATGGCCCCCAATATTTGATTCCATGATTACAAAGACTCCACAACCACTCCAAACTTATCCTTCCTCCCCTGTAAATAAAAAACAACATATATATTAGACTTAATTTTTTTTTGAATCCCCTAGTCACGTGTTATAGAATGAATGTCTTCTTCTCAAGCAATTAGATTAATGATTCATGCAAGTAGAACATTGATTTGATAAGGTTTCATATAGAGTAGCATGGCTTATTTCTACAAGTAGTGTAGACTTTTTCTTTCTTGTAGTTACAAGTAGCCTCTACATTTAATGAATGATACTTTCAATTTTGAAATTAGAATAGTGTTCATTTCCTTGCAATTATGATATGATTTCATAGAAATTCTCATTGTAGTTCATCGAAGGAGTGGTATTTGCATGCCTTGATATGATCCAATGACTAAGGGTGACATGTGTAGAACTTAACCTACTATGCATATAACATTTTCACCTCTAAGTTTGTACAAACCTCAATTTGATAATTTAAGTTGAGAGCCTTGGGAGTTGCAACTTCCTTGATGCAATACCAGGGCACATCACTTTTTGGCATCATTGTTGGGGAGGTGTCCAAGAGGTGTTATTTATACTTAGAAGTTGTTTGTTTTTTTTCATTCTATTTTGCATCAGTAGTATTGGTTTAAAAGCTTCTAAAGAAAGAGAAAAGAGAAAAAAATTCAAAAAAATAGATTTAGTTCTTTCATGCCTCATAAGAGTAGGGATAATCAAGGTAAATTCTACAAAAAAACCCTGCCCCTTCAAGCTGCCAACCATCATTCTTCTTTGGTGACTTTGAACTTCTCTCTCTAACTATAGGGGACTTAGAAAACCCTCTAGGTGAGGAACCTTAAATTTTTTAGGAACCCATAGGAGAAGAAGAGCCCACCTTTCCTACCCACACCATGGCTGAAAATAGACAAAATGAGCTTTTTCCTATTCGAGAAACCAATGGGGAGGCCAAAATGAAGAATATAAGTCCTTCTGCCCTTCCACATTTCCATGGCCTAACCTCTGAAGACCTTGAAACCTTAATTTTTCAATTTGGTTTTATTTGTAAGACCTATGACTACACCTCTGATGAACAGAAGCTAAAGTTGTTTCCATCCACCCTTGAAGATGCAACTTTGTACTGGTTTACGGGCTTACCTAGAGGAAACATCGCTACCTAGGCCCAAATGCACCAAGCCTTTCATGAGAAGTACAAGGATTATTGTAGGTCCAAAGAAACAGAGGAATAAATATTTAGGATGGACTTAGGACTCAAAGAATCCTTAGAAGAATATGAGGAGAGATTCCAACTCAATTATAGGAGGGCTAACTGTACCCTTAATCTTGAGTCACTCAAGCTAGTTCTTGTCCGAGGGATCAGGGAGGATGTAATGGAGACCCTCAACATGTTGTCTAGGGGGGACATCTACCAATTTCCTTATGATGGCATTAGGGATGCTAGGAAAAATGGTAGGACTAGTGAAGGTTTGGTTAGTTCATCTTGCTTTGCATCAGCCATCAAACATGAGATGGGAATTATGTTAGAGAATTTCAAGAGTGAAATGTTTCATGCATTTTCCCTATAGATGGATACTATGCAAATCAAAAGGAAGCAAGAGGAAGCAGAAAGAGAGTTAGCTATCTTTTTCCCTAGACTAAGTGACAGTTCCCATTGAATGCCATATAAGTTTTATCTATCTGTGAGGAAAACCAAGAAATTGATAAATTTCCTTCCCTTCCAGGTCCCAAAGTTGTATACCAAGGGGTAAAATATGGTTCAGAGAAACTTTGCTTCATTAACCAAAGGATGCATCAAGGCCCTCGATCATATCAACAAGGCATGTAAGGTGCACATTATCCCCCTTATAATCCAAATTATAATGCACCTTTCCAGCCTTGGTATGATTCCCCTCATCCATCATGTCCCATACCACCTCCTTAGCCTTCTACTCCTCAATATCCTCCTCAACTTGTCAACCCTCATTTCCAACTATATCCACCTCAATATTCTCAATGGGAAACTCCTCACAAGGATGGAGGCCTCAAACAACCAAACCTCCAAATTTAATTCCTCCACCACAACCTCAACCACAAATTCCTCACCATAACCCACCTAAGAAGCCTCAACTGCCCGCCCAACCCAATTTGAACCTGAACAATAAGAATGCACAATGGGTGTACAGTGGGGAGATATCCTATCCTACTTGTGATGTGAAAATCCTAGAGATCAACCTTTGGTCTAGGAAGGTACTTCCAGATGTTCACTCACCTTCTCCACCTAAAGAGCTTGAAGGAGACAAGGAATAAAGTTCCCTCAAGCCAAAGCACCTCCTTACCCTGAGAGATTGATCCAACCTAAACAACACACCTAGGAAGAAGCAAAACTTCTAGTGGAATTGAAGAATTTGTGTGTCAATATACCCCTTCTCTAGGCCATCAAAGATGTCCCCATTTACAACAAGCTTATCAAGGAAGATTGTTTCAAAATGCTTAGGAGAGGAAGAAGAGATAACCCCACTATCAATGTTGTTGGGTAGTTATTTGATCTAATGCTTGAGAGGGTGATCTGCCAAAAGTACTTGGATCCTAGTATCCCAGTAGTGGATGTGCACATAGATAACAATATGTTCCCTAATACCTTGATTGAACTTGGGGCTACAATCAATGTGATGACCAAGGAAACCATGGTCAAGCTCAACCTCCAAGGGGCCTTGAGGAATACCATTATAGTACTGCAACTTCCAGATAGATCCATAGTAGCTCCCAAGGTAGTTATTGAGGATGTAATGGTCTCCATTGAATCTTGGGAGTACCCCACTGATTTCCTTGTCCTCCAGCATAAAACCAAATTTAATGGCTACCCTCTCGTCCTAGGAATACCTTGGTTGGGTATTGTTGATGCCTACATTAGTTGTAGGGTTGGGAACATGACCATCAAGAATGGGCATATATCAAAACAAATTGTGTTGTATCCTCTTATTGAACCTTCTATTGAGCGCGAATTTCCCTTATGGTTAAAGGACGAGGAAGAGGAATAATTTTATCAGGCATTCATCTACCCATTTTTCACACTAGACACTTATACAGGGGGGGAGGTGGAGGGTGGAAGCTTGATGAAGATCACCTTATTGACCATATCTTATAGAATCAACCATCCACTGCCATGCCAATTGATGAACCGATGAAGGAATTTGAGAGTAACCCTTGGACTGATTTGTATTTTGTTGACCCTAACCTAGAACACGTTGAGGTTGTAGAGATTATCCCATACATAACTCTAAAATATCAACCCCTCTCTCTTAGCTAAGCAGGAAGAACAATTATGCAGTGTGTTGACGCAAAACTTGGATACTTTTGCTTGGGACTATAAAGAGATGAAAGGTGTGCATCCCTCAATTTCTACTCATCATATTTACATCAAAGGTCTAATAGGACAAGTATAGTCTAGGGTTTTCTACCTAGGAGGATGTGTAGAGTATACATTGTGACTACGCCTCACTTTTTGACCATTTTTTATGCCCATTTTGACCTATATAGTTATTAATCTTGAGGCCCTATTTGCATTTTCATGTTGTTTTGTTTATGAAAACTATGTAATATTGATGCATTTCAGTTTGATAGATTAATGAACATATACAAAAAACTTGATGGATTATGGTTTTATTTTTAATGTATTTGATGTATGATTTACTTCCAACAAGATAATATTAATTGAAAAAAAATTAGGTATATGCATACCAAACCTAATAAAATGATCATTATGATCACCTGTCTATATATATATATTAGTGTTGTTAATTATATGTTTATATGTGAACTAACCTATAGATTGGAAGGGACTCTATGATAGCAAAGATCCATGTTAGTGACTAGGAGATGTCAAGACATCCAATGAGAAATGGTATGATGTACATTATTCTATTATATTTTGTATCTACTTGATATGCACCATTATGACAAGCAGTAAGGTGTAGATTACAGGCACCACAATAAAAAAAGTCATTGGTGAAGGTATTTCCTGTGACAAACTTTTAAGGTCCATAACCAATGTTGCATATGGTGACGGTCCTTAAAAAAGCATTGTTGTAAGTGCATATAGTGATGGTCTTTTAAGGTTTGCCACCAAAGCCATTTTCAATGACACTTTTGGTGAGGGTCGTTAAAGGTCCATAAATAATTCTCTCTTTAGTGACACTTCTAGTGACAATATTTTATTGATCCTCACCATTGTTATTTTTGGTTTCTTTTGGTGATGGTCAAAAAATGTTCATCATCATTGATCATTCCAATGAGTTTTTGATGATGCTATGTGCCTGTTACTATTTTTTTGTCAAAAGATAATGATTTAAGACCATTTTTATGTAGTCTTCTTAATTATGTGTCTAAGGCCATAGTGGTTAGATTCACTCAATTTTTTAATACGTAATTAGTGTGTATCATTTCCCTCAAGTAATGAGAATACAGTTTTCCTATGAGTCAACACATGATTCATCTTTATTATGTTTATTATCTAGCAAATTCCCTTTACGTAAAGTTCCAATACTGTGTGTAGGAACTATATTATTTAATACATAATAAAGCTTTGTGAATTCTATTAATGAGAGAGACCTAGCACTCCTCAACAGTCCTGGTACACCTTAACATGCTTTGGCACACACTAACATTCCTTGGAACCTCACACATCTTGGAAAATCTTTGTACCTAGAACATATTGCCATGACTAGGACGCCCAAGCACATTTTAGCATGCCCTAGCATAGCATAACACCCTCCTACCATGTGTTGGCATGCCCTCTAGTCCCTAACATGCCCTAGAACACCTTCGCATGCATTGACATACATTATCTCTTGACACACATTAGCACTTGGCATGTATTAGAACCTACTATTAGTGTGCCTAGCATGCCTCTTTTGAAAAAGATAAAATCTCGACTTATTAACCCTCTTATGTGTTCATTTCCTTGCATTTTAGATTCATTCTTCCTTTTATGTTCTTGACACTTCTTGCCACATATTGGAATATTGTGGTGTTATGAGTACTAATTGAATGTGTAGATACAAGCAATCTCCCTAGGTTTCTGACAAAACCTAGTAACAAGAAAACAATCAAGCTAATTCCTTCCCTGAATCTATATTTTCTTGAATCCTAAGCTAACAAGGTGAGAAAATGAAATTCATACCTTATTAAGACATGCTTGATGAATACCCTCCTTTGTGCTTCAATGCATCTCCTCCGTGCTTGAATCAATACCTACATACATGGAAACAACAAAGGATAAAAGGCATATGCAACATAAATGATTAAATAATTCAAACTAGTGATCAAGGAGACTAGTAACAAACATCATTCCAATGGACAAATAGAAATAACATAAACCATCCATGAAATTCATCAATTAATCCATTAAAAAATGCAGTGAAAAGAAACACTTGTTTGTATTAATTTCAGAAACATAAAATAGATACAAAACTCGTGCCTTGATGTTGTGAAGCTCCTCCCATTGATCTCAATACTCTCCAAGAATAATAAGTTCTCCAACCTAATTCCTCCAACATAAACTTGTTCTCAACAGCCTCTTCAACTCCCCCACCTATGGCTTGATTAATAGGAAAAAAGGAAGTAGTTTGAGGTCCTTAGTCCAAGGATGAGACCCACTAAAAGAGGGATGAGGGCTCCCTGAAGAATTTGGATTAGCTCCATAAAAAATGAGGTTAGGCTCGAATAAACATGAGTTCAAGGCTTTCTGTTGGGAATGTTTCGCCCAACAATTCTTCTAGATCTCACTTTTTATTTTTACTTTTTATCGAGTCATGTGCACTTTTTAGTGGCAAACATAGTGCACATTTGCGCAGGCATCAATGTCAATAACTGCATATGCGCAAAAACTGACTTTGAAATTGCACATGAGACTAAAAGTGGGTTTATGGACAATGTTTCCCAAAATTTACACTTTATTCAAGGTATATAAGTTGTTTGAATTGCAAAGGAGTGCGTCATGACACTTGAATGGATGGACATATATCCAATTTGATGATCATTTATCATGGTAAAAAAATGAAGTGTAACACCTGGAACCCTGCACATCCTAGCATGCCTTAGAACCTGGCATGTCCTAGCATGCCTTGGCACTATTTGACACATGTAAGCTCCCTATCACACTCTGTAAGTTCTTGAAATTCCTTGGTATTCCCTAGCATACTCAGTAACTTTTGGAAATTCCCTGATATTCCCTAGCATGACTTACCAATACTTAACATACCTTTCCACTCCCTCCTTAGCATGACAACTAGCACTCATTGACACTCCATGGAACACCCTCATATTCATTCACTTCCATGTACTTTTACATAGTTCTCCAATGTGTTGTTCTGGTACTCCCTAACACTCCTTAGCCTTCATTATCAATTTCTAGCACGCCTTAGCACTCTTTGACATGCCCTGCCACTTCATAGCATGCATAAAACTCCCTAAACCACATTGGAAATTGGCACGTGTTGGTGCTTGGAAAGTCTAATTAGCATGTCTTGCATGCGTTGAGATTCCTTGGTATACTTTGGTATGGTTTAATATTAAATTTATTTGAGATCAATTATTCAAAAGTAGATGAGAAGCAACAAAGGAATATTTGACACTTAGAATGCACTAGGACTTGGCACTTGGCACCTATTAGCACCTAGTGTTTGTGTGCCTAGGATCCCCCTATTGGAAAATGTAAATTGATGACTTATTAACCCTCTTATTTGTTCATTCCCTTGTATTTTAACTAGTTTCTCCCTTTTATTTCCTTGATAGTCCTTGGCACGCATTGTCACACCCTTGCACATCTTGGCATTCCTTATCACTTGGCACATATTATCATGTTTGACATGCCTTCACACTATCTAGAACATGTTAGCATGCCCTATCATTCCCTAGAACGCCTTGTCACTCACGCCCTCAAAACTTTCCTTACATGTTTTCATGACTTGGGAACCCAATCAAGTCCTTGGATGTTGTAGTTCATGTGACATTGGCCTGCTTCAACCACACAAACTTAACCAATTACACCTACTATAAGTCGATTGTTCTTTGCTCACCTAAGAAATTCCTATAACTCATATTATGCCACTCATGTCCAAGCTCAAGTTGTCCCACTTAACTAGTTTCCGAGACAAGGATCACATCTAGCCATGGCCATAAAACAGCTAAGCAACATAACTTACACAAGAAACATTTCACATGTATGTTCAATTCATATAAACAATACAACATTAACTAAGAGTTTGTAAGAACCACATGATTCACAAGACACATAAGATATAAGCTAGCAAAATCTGAGTGCCCCAAAACTTATACACAACAATGTATAATTTGCAATTATCTAGAATAGTTTAAAACATGAGCATGCAACCAAAGTGTGCCACATCTCATATAAAAATAATAGCTAAAATAAAAGCTATGTTGTTCCTAGCACAAAGTCTCCCTTTGTCTAAAACTACTATTTCAAGCTCCTTATCACAACCATAGGCTTGCCACCTGCAAATACTATTCTGAACTTCTCCTAACACACTTCATCCTTGGCACACTTTGATTTGCTGGCACTCCCTAGCACACACTTTTATTCGTTCCTTTCCATGAATTTTGACCTAGTTCTGCCTTGTGATACCCCTATACTTCCTAACACTCCTCAACATTCATTGACATTGTTCAGCATGTGTTAGCACAAATTTTCATTCCTTGGCATGCCTTAACCCTCCCTAGCTAGCATGCCCTCATAGCAGCCCTTAATTTGCAACTTTGGAACCCAATCAAGTCCTCACTTGACTACAAAAGTTTGACCAAGTTATGATTACTACAACTAGACTATGTTTTTGAACTATGTAGCTTGGGAGGTACTCCACATGCCTAGTGAGATGGGTTTGTTTGAGTTTGGTCACAAAATTATTTGTGGGAAAATATATTTAAGGAGGCCTTAGGATGAAAGCAAGGACATCAAGTGAGAAGGATCTCATTTGATCAAGGAGGCCATGAGAGATTTAGTCCTAAAGTAGGCCGAGTTAGAGGGTTGAGTAAGGGATGCTAAAGGGAGGCCATGATCATCCACCGAGAGCAAGATCATCATGTGAGGCTTCACAAGAATGCCACATACCATAATTGGTTCAAGCTAGGAGGTAGGACTGCATATTTTTGGTTCTCTTTTGGAATATCGAGATCGAGAGAGGTTTCTCATGAGAATATGGGCATGTGATTTCAGTGGTGTCTCTTTGTGAAGGTCGCATCAAATTCTGAAATAGTAGAGAGTGTTAAGACCTTGTCTTGTGGTTCTTATTAGGTCACAAAGTCTGTGATAAATACCAACACAAATGGAGGAGGGCCTGCATTGTAATTTAGGGCGAGAACATAAGTAGTCTTAGGCATAATATTATCTGAGGTAACCCTAGTTTGAGGGTTGTAGAGATCTGAAGTTCATGTCAATATTTAGTCAAATAAATGCCCAGAAACTATGGATCCATATGAGGTAGGCCGAGTCTCTTATGGAGGCAAGTGTTGTTGGTTTTGCTATGGGTTAATAGGATTTGTTCGAAAGCAATTATAATAGAAGTATAATTCCCTAGTTAGTGTAGTTTCCTAGCATGTTTAGTCCATAAGGTATGCCCTTAAGACTGTCAAATATGCGTAGAAGAAGACAAGTTGTGACCCTTAGAGAAATGTTTATCTATGCAACATAGACCACATATATGGAAGATGGTTTGCAAAAGTATGTGTGGATATAGCAAATCCGAAGGAGGGTGGAACCTAAGCAGAAGAATGAGAAGAAGAAATGTGCCATATGAAGAATGGATTGACATGAAGAGGAGTTGATTTTGGTGGATTTTCCATAGATTTTTGGTCAGAGATCTGAAGCAGCCTATAAAAAATTATTCATGAATGAAAGGATGACTGCTAAAAAAAAAACAAATTATTCAAGGATATGGATGGCACAAAAAGAACTCCCACTATGATGAGGAATTTATTGGGCAGAAAAGAGAATTAAGCTAAATTATAATCATGTGAAAATATCTCTTACATCAAGCCCATTTCAAGACTAAGAACATAGGAAAAACAAATGAGGCAGTATGGCCTAGTTCACATGCATATTGGAGACAAGGTGGTCTCTAGATTACTGGCAACATGGTGATATGCCATGAGAAACTAAGGGGTCCCTAGATTAATGGAAATATGGTGATATGACATGAGAGACAAGTTGGTCTCTAGATTAATGTAAACATGGTGATATTCCATGAGAGAAAATGTGGTCTATGAATTAATGGCAACATGGTGATACACCATGAGAGACAATGTGGTGTTTGGATTATTGTGATATTGTGTACTGTGATATGTTATGTGTATATGTGTTTCTGTTGTACATATGCATGTGTTGTGTAGGGGAATGGGAAAAACTATATTGTGCTATACGTGTGTTGTGTTATACCATGTATATATGTGTGTGTTGTTCAATGTGTTCAATTCAGGTAGGTATGGGACTATTTGGACCTATGTGTTGTGTTTATGTGTTCAAGATAGGAAGGTATGGGACAATATGGGCTTGTGTGTTGTGTATGTGCAAAAGTGTTTAGACAAGCATGGAACTGTCTGAGGCCTTGTATTGTGTAGTGCTACACACAGGCAGGTAGGTGACTGCCTAGACCTACACATGTGCAAAACACACTTATATTCATGTCGATAGAAGACTACCTAGTTTTGTAGTGCCCATAATTGTCAGATTATGATTAGGCTTAAGTGCTCATTTTGAGGCAAATGAGTCACTTAGTAAATTTTAAATCAAAGAGAAGAGAAGAGAAGGCACTAGATGCTTGCCGATGGGCAACCAATCTAGTGTGTGTATGTGGTCAAAGTGAAGAGAAGGCACTGGATGCTTGTTGATGGGAAACCAATATGGTGTGTGTACATGGTCAAAGTGAAGAGAAGGCACTGGATTCTTTCCGATAGAAAAACAATCTAGTGTGTGTATGTGGTCAAAGTGAAGAGAAGGAACTAGATGCTTTCCAATGGAAAACCAATCTAGTGTGTGTACGTGGTTAAAGTGAAGAGAAGTCACTGAGTGTTTTCCCAAATGGCTATTGATTCAGAGTATGTAAAGCAAAAAACAAGAAGAAAACCAAGATAAGTATCAATATTTCATGACTTTTCATATTTTTTTTTTGAATATAAATTCAATCATTTGATATATGATGGTTTAGGTTATGAGCTAACCTAGCTTACCATGATAGAAATTAAAGGATAATTCCAATTTCACTTCATGAATGAACTGTTGGTGAGGTATGATTTAAAATTATTACATTTTCTTAATGATGTAACTTATGGATGCATATGTGATATGATGTAGGAAAGAATTAAATTTCCCAGTTGGGTGGATGAACTTGGCTACAAGATAAATAGTTGCAGTTGAAAGATATCAAATTTGCAACGACACGTAGATTAAAGATTTCAAGAATGGGGTTATTGTGATATAATAATGCCAATGATGTAAACTGATTTCTATGAAGCATGCTATGACGCTTATAATTGTAATAAGGTGGGAAAACCTTTGTTTTAGACCCTTCCATTGCAAGGAAGCCTTACCAAGGGATGAATCACCCGAGGGACTGAGAAGCAGAGAAAGGGATCCTTGAAATTGGAAGTTGAGTGACTCCACGGAGAGGAAGGTAACTAGATTGTTCGAGGGATTAAGAAGGGAAGGTTAGAATATAAAATTTGGGTTTCTTGGTCATGAGCATAGCTGATTGGAATCAAAATCACATTGGGGTTTTTCAAGTAGTAATGAGTCGGGAACTATACGATGATGGTACAAGAGCACAAATAAAGATAATGTTGGATATTGGAGGCATGCTACCCACTAGAACAAAGGAAAGAATCCAAGCTAAATTTGGTGTAGCAAAAGTGTTAGGATATTTCGACACATAGGAAACAATTAAGTATAACTTGGTCTAGTGTATAGTTAGGTAAAGTGTGTTTCTTTAGTATGTACGTTTTGTAACCTACAATCCGACGGTCACGATATGTTCTAGACATGAAGTGATTCGACGATTCATTCTCTCTTTGATATTACTGACACTTGATTCATGGCTTAACACCCAATTGGTCCATGATATCTATTTAAAGAGAATGGAGGGTCATTTGTAAGGTGACCGTTCATGAAAGAAGCTTATGTGAATTTTCTTTCTTTTACATTAATAAATTTCCTGAAGTGGCCACGTTGGCTCAGGTCGTGGACTCTTTCTCTCTTTGAGAGTTTTAACCATGTCAAGAATACTAGTATACTGATTTGTGATATGCTTGTGAGTGGTGTCCTTTGGTGTTGTATCTGAAGAACTTACACTGTAAATTCCTACATGGTATCAGATCTATTTGAGGGCCGCATCCATTGGTGATCCAAATCCAAAGCCGGTACAACTGCATCTAATTATTGTTTCCTATATATGTTGTTTCTGACCACTTTCGGGCCAAGAGGACTGCTCTATTGTGTTGGGAGCATCTGTTCCAATGAGTAACCCCTTTCATTTCATGCGAAAAGTTTTCTGGTAGCCCTATCTATGCCATTTTAAAGATTTGGAGGTATATTGTCTTTGTTTGTAGTTTTAGTTATTTATCTATCTATTTATTTCAATTTATTTAGCTCTCTATTTTTTATTACCAGATCTATACCTTTCATTTATGCGTATGCTCTTTGCCCCGTGACTCTGTGCAATCTGGGCAAATCAGAAACTGAAAGGAATGATTTTTCTCATGTGTATGCTCTTTTCCGCTGTGACTTAGTGCGATCTCAGAAAATCAGAAACACTGAGGAAAATATTTAGTTTTCGGTGAAATCTAACCTCAAGCCATAAGGTTTGGTTTTTTTTGCATGTCCGTTTTGGGTTGTGTGGTTTTTGGTTTTGTAGGCGAAAAGGGTTTTCTCAAGTAAGTACGCACTCCAAAGCTTCAGTGACTAAGAAAAAACCCCTTCCTCTTTTACAAAAATTGGCAACCTTTTCAACTAACGCACTTGGTCCAAAATTATTTTATGAGAATAGAAGTCTTAGGTTCGAGTCTTTCTTTTTGTTGAGTTACTTTTTTAAAAATCACATGTAACTTATGTTTTAAAGTTACTTTATGTAAAAGTGTTCTCACCCATTATAAAAAGTGAGTTAATTATAACTCTAACGACTCTTTATCTTTTATTTAAGTTACAATTTAGTGGGTAGCTCATAAATTACCATTGTAAAAGCAACTTTCACTTATTTATAAAAGTGGGACACACACACACACACACACACACACACACACACACACACACATATATATATATATTTAAGAGAACTAATTATATTAAGTTTGGAAGGGGGTGGGGTCATGATTATTTTATATAAAATTATCATTCACTTCCGCACATTCACGTACTTTGTCAGCATCTTCAACAACTTTTTTTCAAAAATCCATAATTTCTTCATCTAGAAGCCATTTTCAGAGATTTTTTTTTAATCAGCCTAATTTTCAAGATATTTCCATTGAAACACTTATTTTCAGCATCTACAACTTCAATTTCTATAAAAATGGAAATTTCATGCCAAGTTATTCTTGATAACAACAACTACTTCCAATGGTTGTCCTACATTGAGGATTTACTTAGAAGCAAAGGTATTTATAGAATAGCCTGAGGCCTAGAGGCTAAACCTAAGGATGAAGATAAGCAAGCCAAATGGGAAAATATGAAAGATCAAGCACGTGGGTTGATAGGGATGTCTCTTTCTCCAAACCTTAGATTCCATATCACAGAACTTGATACCCATGATGAAGCAATGAAACAACTTAATAAAGTTTTTGGAATTAAAAATGAAATTAGAGCCCATCAACTTGCAAATGAATTACTTACATTGGACCCCAATAATTTTTCTTCCACTGAAGATTTTTTGTCCAAGTTCAAGACCCTTAAACTTCTCTTAAAAGGTGTTAAGGTTAAGAAAGAAGATGGTAGCCTTATCTATTCCATTCTTACTAAGTTGGGACCAACCTACTCTGTGTTTGTTTCCACCCTCCACTCTACAAGAGAAGTCTTTATTTCTCAAGGACAAGACTACAAGTCACCCTCTTTGTATGCCTTTTGTGTTTCTTTAATGAGAGAACAAGAAAAACTCTTACATATTGGTCTTCTTAGTATTGGAAACTCTTCTAAGAAAGCCTTAGCAACCCAAAAACAACCAAATTCAAAGAATCCTAAGAAGCAACATCCTAAAAAGAATGGTCGTAAACCAAACAAGGGTCCTAAGCAATTTCAGTCTCAAAATGAGAAATCAATTCAACAAAATGATAAGGCAAATAAAAACAAAGGGAGGAATAATGATAAACAATGCAACTTTTGTAATCGTGATGGCAACTTAGAATCCAAATGCCTTAAAAGGATGGAAGCCTTGGAAGCAGCAATGAAGAAGCATAACATCCATTTGGAGAACTCTTCAACTTCAACTTCATCATCAGGAATAACACTTTCTTCATGTGGTTGTCAAGCATCTCAGTCTGGTTATGCACTAAATGTATCTTCTTCTTCTCATTCTCATGAGTGGCTCATTGATTCTGGAGCTTCTTATCACATGGCCAAAAACAAAGCCATGTTTGCTTCTTTAAATGATTGTAACACCACAAATATATATGTTGGTGATGATAGATTACTTAGTGTTGTAGGGATTTGTTGGGCATGGAATCCCCCCAAGGCATGTTTTGGGGCTTAAAGCCCAAGTTTTGACCAAAGTCCATTGTAAAGACTCTGCAATTTGTGGGCACGTAGCACGAAGTTGTTTTGTAATGTAATGTCAGCTTGATAGACCTACCCATGGTCCATGGACCATGGGATTGTATAAATAGAGTAGGGCTCTAAGTGTAGAGAAATCAAGAAATAGAATAGAAGCATGATGAGTCTAAGGGATTGAGTCGAAGTGTAAGTTGTGTCTTTCGGTCGTAGAGTAGGAGAAGGCTCTGCAGCTGTGTGCGCAGAGGCCTAGTAGTCTGCAGTTGAGTGCACGGACCCCTGCAGCTGAGTGCGTAGGGCAGGTCGAGTCTATAACCATGGGAAGAATTAATAAAGAGAATTTTTACCATATTTTTGTGTATCTTTTCTTCTTTTATGTATTATTGGGTATAATTTGCAAGTGTACTATTTATTTGTTACGCGAATGTATATGAATGTGCTGTATAAATAAATATAACATAAGGCATCCATTTACGCGAAGATACTTAACCAGTAAATAGTGTAGAGCGCTGCTCTAGTAGAGCGAGAGCCCCATGGTCCCTGGTTAGGGCTGCGCGAAGGCGAATACATCAAGGCGCGAAGGACAGGGAAGTGCGCGAAGCAACATGCGTGCAGGGACTAGCAGTTGGACCAAATCAACCCCTCAGACATCTCAAGGGTGTGGAAACCTGGTTCCAGCACCCCCCCCATACAACTTTGGGTGAGACCTTAGTTCATGCTCCGCTAACTATTACCGAAAGGGCCAGTAGTACAGGGATTTTCTTGGCTAACTAAATCCAAACCTAGGTTAGGCCCCAACAAGCCAACAAATGGTTCTGTTGCTAGGACCGGGATCTACATAGAGATGTTTGATGTCGTATCACTGGAATCCAACAAAGAAAGGAATTGAAGATTGGTTGGGTAGGAAGATTCATGAGTTCACGGTGTAGGAGAACAAGAATCTGTGACTATCAAGAGAAGAGTGGTTAGACTACTACTTATACACAGATATCCATGAAATTTTCTTCGCATCTTTCCCTACCGAGCTATACGAGTGGATCACAAAGCTAGCAGATAGCCAAGGAAGGTGCAAGATCGACAGAGCTGTTGTGTGGACTCTAGAATTAGTGCGCAGATTGGAAGCGTCGAAGGATATGATTGCGCATGCTGTTGATCACTGGCTCGATTTAATTATAGGAGGATTCATCACTGAGTTCACAGTAGATACTTCAGTCAACTATAGCAATGCAGAATGACGCTTCCTCAAAGGACCCCGAGGTGAGTATGTCAAGTCTTTGAACACTTGGATTAAAATGATACTTTGTGAAAAGAGGGTTATGCGAATAAATTGATGCTTGGGGCTACGCAAAGTGGGAGAATCTATAGAAATGAAGGTAGTGCAGAAATAGAAACTAACCCCTTGATTTCACCTTCGTGAGGGGATGATGAAGAGCTCGTGAAGGTCTAACCAAGAAGTTTGATCAATTTGATAAGGCAGAGGATTCCGCGCATACCACCCCCACCCACACCACCACCAGTTTCACCATCTTCACCCCCATCTTCGCCCATACCACCTCCACCACCACCGCGAGTCAATATGGCAAACGCGATAAAGTTGCCAGTGTTCAAGGGAGTATGCAGTGAAGATCCAGATGAGTTTTGGTTCGTGATAAAGGTTGTATGGGAAGCGCAGGGAATCACGGATGAAAATATAAAGAAGGAAACGTTGGTCAGTGCTTTATAGGATCGCGTGCTAACCTGGTACATTAAGCATTCCGATGACAATCCGAACGCGGGGATCACGGTTGTCCAAATTGTGCTAAACGGAGAATTTAGCAGGCTAAATTCAGAGGCCCAGTCAATCATTGGGTTCAATGAAATCACAATGCTACCAGGAAAGACCCCTTGGGAGTTGGATCAGAGATTGAAGTGCACAATTCGCAAAGCTAACATGACATTGACGGACAGACAACACTGTGAATGGTTTGTAGCATCGTTAATGCTGCATTTAGGGAACGCGTTGTCACAACAAAGGCTAACAATTCAGGCCGAGGCCTTGGAGATCATGATGAGACTACACGAGACCTCGATAAAGGATCCCAACTTGGGAGTTTAGCAGATTCACATGTAGTTGAAAAACTTGTGCCTCAAGATGCAGAGTCTGAAAAAAGACAGGACAGCTCACCCAAAAGTGCGCGACGAGGTATGGTGCGCAAAATTCAAGGGTCAGGGACATGACAAGGACCACTGCCCGGTGTTCATGAATTACCTCGTGGGAGGATGACCAATGCCATTGAGACAAGAGGCACAAGAAAGACCTAGCACATCACCTGCGTTGTGGTGTGCGATTTGTCAAATAGGAGGAAAGCATGCTACAGATAACTACCATTTATTGCAGAAGTACACTTAGAATGCATAACAGTTGTTATGTAATTTATGTAGATCAATGGGACATGATGAGTGCACCTATAGGAGTTATGAGTTGATGATGGACCAGATTCCTACCTACAGAGTTCAGGCCGAAACGCGGCCCCTTAACTAGAATGCAAGGATGGCACGAACCGGATTTTAGGGGTGCAGATGAGGCCGAGGTGGAGGAGGACCTAGAAGAGGTCACAGACAGCTAATATGTTACAATTGCAGAGGGCTAGGTCATTATGCCCGTGATTGTACGAATCCAATGAAGCCATCATGCTTGTATTATGCGTTGTTTGATCACGAGATGGAGGATTGTCCCACACTGATAACAAGGTTGGGCGATAAAGAAGCACTCCAACCTCCCCCAACTCAGAACCTGCAAATGATGAGGTTTGAGCCGCATGAGGAAGACCCTAATGTGAATATTGTGCTCAGAAGTGGAATTACAACAGGGGATGACCAAGGCAAGTAACCTAAAGAGAGTACTTTGGTTCGCAAGGCTTCGACAAAAGAACCAGAGTTTGATTTGGAGCGTGCTAAGGAAACCTTCATAGAAGCGAGGAAGAGATTCGCTGATGCCTCCATTTCAGGAAGCAAAGACATACCGGAGCCGGAACTGGACCCATCGATTCTCACAACATTCCTAGAAGCATGCATGAAGTTGTTGCGCAATAGCAAGGCTGTAAAGGGGCTGCAGGAACTCATAAATAGATGTGTTGGGACCGCGCTGGGAGAACCGCGCATAGTCTGAAAGCTCGGAAAGTACACGATGAGGATAGGAAGGGAGATGAGATTGACCATGCAGATTGGAGAATATGAGATGGACCAAGTGATTCTTGACCTGGGATCAGACGTGGACATTCTTCCAAAGTGAACATGGGAGCACATGGGAAGGCCTATGCTACAATGGTCTCCTATCCAACTGCGAATGGTGAACCAGCAAAAGATCCTACCTATGGGGAGATTGCAGGGAATCACAATGGATATCAAAGGAGCAAGCGCACTAGCAGACTTCGAAGTGATAGAGATTGTTGATGACAACAATCCCTACCTTGCACTATTAGGAATAGATTGGGCCATTGACATGAATGGGGTGATAAATCTGAAGAAGCGCAAGATGATCTTTGAGAAAACGTCTTTGCGCGTAGTTGTACCTTTGGACCTTATAGAAGGATCGCGGTACATGGAGCCAGTGCGCGACTACAACAGTGACGATGATTTGGACTGCATCTACAAGATAACTGCGTGTGAACAAGACTGGGTGAATCCAACCATAGATGGACAAATCTCATGGGAGCGTGAAAGCTCTTGCACATCGGATTCTAACAAGGAGATAGAACAATGGCAAAAACGGTTACATGAGGTAACCATGCTGAATTGCAACATGATGATGAGATCGTTGCGTTGTGTATCAACGGAGTTAAGGTATCTACCTATGTATGATGGGTTAAGTCAGGTAGATGACTTCCTGAACAGATTTGAAAGAGAGGTGTCAGAACAACAGTGTTTCAAAGCTTTGAAATGTGTACTGCGCATGATGCCTGTGAGATTATGGGGCACACACCAAGGAGGCTTCGGGAACTGGCGCGAATGCAGGTGAACGATGCGCATACAATTTGGGAAGCCTTAGATGCGATTAACAAACAAGATGGCCTGATGAAATAGTTCACGTGCCCCCCTATCTAGATGGATACAGGCATATGGTACGAAACCTATGCGGATGCACACAATCTTCGCGTTAGGAGATAAAGCAGTAAGTAGGTGTGGGCGAGGCAATGGCATGAACAACCCCTCTGGTTGGAACCATGGAGTATGGATAGACAAAGTGCACAGAAGGTTATACATGCAAAAGCCTTTAACGAAGTATGCGAAGCGCTGAACAAGGTAAACGATGAGCAGTCTACTGGTTGGGACCTGCGGGTACTAGCAATTCTATGGGCTTATAGGAGCACACGCAAGAAACTGACGGTGCAGGTGCCTCCAAGGCTAGAGTATGGAGCGAATGTTGTAATCCTTATAGAGCATAAAATGCCTAGTCCACACATAGTAGCACCGGCAGATACGACGGTTCACGGAACCTTGAAAGAAGGGGTAGCGCAGCTGAACAAAGTAGAATACTTGGGAGATGATGAGGAAATCTGACAGGCTGACCTTAGGCTCCAAGAACTTATGAAAGATAGGGTGTGATTAAGAAATAAAATCACTATGGTGGAAGCGAAAGTCAAGAAGCTTGAGTACAGGATAAAGGAAGATTTTCTCGATAAGAAGACTAGGGTGATAAAATAGGGTGCGCACGATCACGTTGAAAAATTTGGGTGTTATCACCAGGAATTGATCAGTCTGGTGCCTTGGCTTGGACCACATATTACTAAACGAATCAACCATGGTGGCGAGCTGCATATGATACAGTGTGTGATCTTGCTAGTAACAATAAAAGGTGGGTAGTTTCTAGGAAAAGTGATGGATGACCAGATGAACCCTATATAGGTGGCGCGGCCACCTGACTAGCTGAGGGAAGTACAATCTTAGTGCTCCAAGTAGATGAAAGGAGGCGCAGGACTATAAACTACTCTACTTGGAAGCTGCGCGATGTTGGAGCTATGCACGGGAGTAAAGTGTCACAAGGTCTGCGACCGCGCAAGGGCGGTTGTACTACCGCATAGGTTGGCCAAAAAGTGACTGTTGGTATTCATAATGTGATGCTCGACTTGAGACCAAATGGAGCGGGCGGCATGCATTTAAGATGTGATTTATGGGAAATATTTGGGAAAATCTGCCACTAAGGGAGCATTAATGAACTGGATTCAGGGGGAACGGTCAAATTGAAATTCAAAAGGCATTATAAATTACAAAGGGATGCCTAGCAAACAAAACTTGGTCATTTGTGAATTGAGCTGTTGTATACCCCGCGTATTCTGAGCAGAGCCCTGTTTGACCTGTGTAGAGTGTTGATTGAGCCCCTGATTATGCAAGTGATAGATTTCTGGATGGACACAATGGCAGCATTTGAGGAAGTTATGGAAATTGCAGAGATGACCGCCAAAGAGGCCGTGCAGGCCTTGACTGTGGGGGATGCCCCTGAAGGCGCCGGGATTGTGGCAGAAATCCCTAAATCACCACACACACCAAGGCCGAAGAAAGACAAATAGTCATTGATTCCTGTGCGTGTATTGCTGCAAAACCCGTTGCGCACTAGGTTAACGATGGAGGAGAAAGGGAAAGTCGTTAACTTGGAAATCGACGAGGAGGAGGAAGACCTGGAGGACCTTATCATTGAAGAAGATGAGGACGAAGGCATGGAGGAAGAAACTGAGCCTGCGCACCCTCCAACAAAGCTGCCTGCCTATATCCCCCTATGGAAGGGGAAGGCAAAAGTGCCCAAGGATCTCGACGAGAGCAAGAGCTCTCTCTAGAATCTGCTCCTTCCGGATGACATCATCTTTGAGGACACGCACCTAAGGCAGGTGCCTAGCTTGAAATTTGAGGATTGGGATCTCACTGACCATGAGAAGTTCCCTCATCTAAAAACTGTGCAGCTCATGAAGCCCAAGCAGAACACCACGGTGGGGGTTATCGAATTGGAGCTACGAAAGTGGTTACGAGGAGTGGAAAAGGCTGGGTTATTGTATAAATTCTCACTGTAGATCACCTGATAATGCAATATAATAAAGCAAAATACTTGATCTACTTCTACAAACAAACTTGCGGAAGCTTAATCGATTTCGAGCAATATCAAATAGAACACATATAACAGATGAAGAAGAAACAATCGCATATGAACAAGAAGAATACTCTGGGGAAAGTCTCAGCTAAAAACCCCATTATCTGTATTATCATACAAGTGGAAATATCTCAGGATTATATAAAGCTTTAGCTCACAAGATATCCAGCTCTCAGTAAAATCATTCACTGCTACTCATAGATAGAATAGGCAACACATATGCTTTCCTTCAGTCCTCCAAGCCTCCTATTTCCTTGCGCAGTTTCTCCTGGGTCCTCAAGATGCCACTTGTGTGTAATTACCTCATACACTACTCACCAAACTCATAAATAACTGCGCAATCCTTAAGGAAAGAATTCCTTTTGCATGCAAGAGATATCCTCATGGGAATATTCCTGCAACTAATAGTACATTGTCTCATCCTTCGATCTTAACTGGGTTTCTGTTTGAACTGACATGCATGAGTTATTTATGAGAGAATATATAGTTATCTGAAGTACGCTAGTTGCATGCATGCATGCATGCATTGACTAAATGAACTCACAATCAGTTCCACAAATTGTTAGAACTAATCTAACTAGACTTAGCTCAGTTAACTGAGCTAACTAATTACAACTCAAAGTACAACTCATCCTAATCTCCTTAATTAAGGGATAACTTCCTCAATCAAAGGGATAATTGTTGCATGTCTTCACATGGACTTCATGTTTGATTTTCTCTAACTAATTAACTCAAGATGAATTAATTAATTATTTTACAAACAACAGCTAAGATCAAATTCGAATTTTAATTCTCAATTTTAGTTCAGGGACTAACTAAAATTGGAATGTATCCCGAAATTCTATTTATAGCAATGCTATTTTTAGCATTTTTATATTTAGCATTTCTTGTTGCTATTTTCAACAGTTACTAAACCTACTCTAGGTGTCACATTTCCACCATGCCCCAATAACAATATTCATCATTAGGGAATTGCTCTGCCTGGTGCATGGTGTGTGTTTGTGGCTGGAGGAGCCCATCCCCATCACGGACCACTTAATACACCGCATTACCTGGCTCCCATAGAAAGGAGAGGACCCCACAAACATCTCGAAGGGGAAGAGCAGTGACTTGGCCATCACGGAGGCCATGAAGAAAAAATAAAAACTGGAGAAGAAGAAAAGGGGCTATGCCATATCCAGCATCAACAACAAAGTAGTAAAGGTGGTGACCTAGATACTGCCAAGTAAAGTTATGCGCAAGTGTCATGCTGACGAGGTACCCACACCAGTGGTGGCACTTGCTGAGGAGTGCACGAAGGGGGTCTAGTTCAACTTGTCTGAGTTCCTATGCAAGGAGTTCCTGGAAAATTACTGTGAGGCCAGGAACAAGGAAAAACGTTCCACTATGCATGGCTTCTGTTGTCCATAGTGCTCATGGAAAGGGAATTACCAGAGGACAGTCAGTTCCCCACAATTGACAGGGATCTGCTGGAGGCCACGAAGTACACTTCGCTCTAGGCCACAAAGGACACGAACAGGATCTGCGACAATAAGATATTCTGGGTGTTCATGGAAATGAACATCAGAATGGGGATTAATCGCAAGCCGCAGTTATCACCCACTGTCTACAACAACCTACAAAGTTTTGCAAAGTTTAAAGCAAACCTCCACAGCATCTATTTCAGTGCGCGCAAGGAGCCCGCTAAGCAATGGAGAGAGCTACCCTTTGTAGCCACGGATGATGTACTTTTTTATGTATTGGAGATATGGCCACCAGAGTGGTGCGCCCCAGACATCGCGGCAATGGAGAAGTATGTGGCGTAGAAAAAGAAAGAGGAGGCCAAACTGTGCATGGTGCAATTGACAGGGAAGAGAGGGTAGGAAGTCATGGCAGGAAAAGCATAGGAGGCACGACATGCCGCACAGACAGCAACAAAGAAGAAAAAGGCAGCAGCAACTACAGCACAGGAGGTAGCCGAGATGGTATGTAGGGCCAGTGGTTGCCTTCACATGGGTAGGAAATAGAGGAAGAGGAGGGTGGTGCAGACCCACAAACCACGTCAACACAACTAAAGTGCCAACGCTCGAGCGAGTGGATGGGGCCACACAAGAAGGTTAAGGTATCAAAGTTGTCTATTGACCCAATCACCCTTACTGAGGGTGATCTGCACAACATCGGCGAGACGGTGCATGATGTCACCTCCTAGGCCCTCCAAAACTTCACGCAAGAGAATCAGATTGTGTTGGGGGCTGTCAAAGCGCAATTGTAGGAGTTGCAGGCATGCACTCCTCAAGCTGATACCCTTTCAACCAACCTCGTAGTAGGGACAACTACAACAGAGCATATGTTGCGTGCTCAGACAAAAAATACAATAGTGCTACCAGAAGGGGAACTGGTGACAACAAATGAGGCCGATAGGTCTACGAGTAGCACACTAAAAGGTATTGGCATCAACATGGCTGCACTCTCGCTGGAGACGTTATATGTTTTACAAGATGGAATTACTATAGAATTGTCGGCTAGGGAGAGCCACGTGCTACAAGTGCTAAGCGAGCAAAATATCAACATGGAGTAGTTGAGCTTGCAATGCGACGAAGTGGTGTCACGAAACAGGAATATGGTACAAGTATTGGAAGAAGCATGTTAGATGCTCCCTGAGCTGGCCATCCCAGCAGACGCACCAAAAGAGGTGTGAGAAGAAATGATTAAGGTTTAGCTGGAGCTGAACCTTCAGATAGCAGAGCTTCAGTTGAAGGTGCAGCCATCGACCCCTTCGAAAGTAAGAGAACAGCGTGCCAGCACTATTACATCAGGGCTGGAAGAGATCGGTAATACAGTAAGGGACTACACCAGAATGTTGGAGGAGTCATTTGAGGTCCTCACGAATCTGTAGGAGGACCCCAACATCCAGCATTTAGAGACAGAGGCACGTGAGCTCCAATAGCAGTACGACGGTGTCAAAGGGACTGCGTAGACTGTGGCCCTTGCTTAGAGGCTCGCACGAATGCAGCAGGCCAAAGCGCTGAAAGAGCAAGTGGACATCGCATGACACCGAGAAGTAGTTCTGAAGGCACGCGTTCAGCCTTGGATTGAAGAAGCCTTCACCATTACCGCAACAATTGAAGGCAAGCTCACACAAATGCAAGGGACACAGGAACAGATGTAGGGAAGCAGTTTTGACACCACGGTCTTAGAACAACGGGTACAAGAGATTCAGTAGGCAGTCACTCAATGCACTGCCGACCTTGCAGTAGTTCGCACAGAGTTGGAGGGACTCCACGCGAAGATCTCTGCACTGACAGAGTGACTCGAGGGCGAGTCACGATGTTTGTGTTGGGGGCTTGTTGGGTATGGAATCCCCCCAAGGCATGTTTTGGGGATTAAAGCCCAAGTTTTGACCAAGTCCAATGTAAAGACTCCGCGATTTGTGGGCGCGGAGTGCAAAATCATAATAGAGTCCAGTGTTGTCCGCCCTTGTTTTGTAATGTAATTTCGACTTGATAGACCTACCCATGGTCTGCGAACCACAGGATTGTATAAATAGAGTGAGGCTCTAAGTGTAGAGAAATCAAGAAAAAGAATAGAAGCATGATGAGTCTAAGGGATTGAGTCAAAGTGTAAGTTGTGTCTTTGGGTCGTAGAGTAGGAGAAGGCTCTACAACTGTGTGCCCAGAGGCCTAGTAGTCTGCAGCTGAGTGTGCAGACCCCTGCAGCTGAGTGCGCAGGGCAGGTTGAGTCTGTAACCATGGGAAGAATTAATAAAGAGAAGTTTTACCATATTTTTGTGTATCTTTTCTTGTTTTATGTATTATTGGGTATAATTTGCAAGTGTATTGTTTATTTTTTGCACGAACGTATATGAATGTGTTGTATAAATAAATATAACATAAGGCATCCATTTACACGAAGATACTTAACTGGTAAATAGTGCAGAGAGCTGCTCCAGTAGCGCAGGAGCCCCACAGTCCCTGGTTAGGGCTACGCGAAGTCGAATACATCAGAATGTGAAGGATAGGGAAGTGCGTGAAGAAACCTGCACATAGGGACTAACAGTTGGACCAAATCAACCCCTCAAACATCTCAAGGGTGCGGAAACCTAGTTCTAGCGCCCCCCCATACTACTTCGAGTGAGACCTCAATTCGCCTTCTATGGACTTTCACCGAAAGGGCCAGTAGTACAGGGATTTGCTTGGCTAACTAACTTCGAACCTGGGTCAGGCCACAACAAGCCAACAAGATTGGAACTATTCATCTAGACAATGGTAAAATTAATGATGTATTATGTGTTCCTACCTTATCCTGCAACCTTCTATCTGTATATCAGATAACTCATTCAAGTGAAGGTAAAATCGTAGAATTTTCACCTCATGATGTTGTAATTAAGAACCTAAGAGATCCTAGACAGATTTTAGCTACTAGAATTGTTTATGATTCTACAAGGTTGTATAAGCTTAGAAAATTTGTGTCATTAACTCTTCCATCAGTATTTTTTGCTCATAATGATGAAGTGAGAAAACTTTGGCATGACTGATTTGGTCACTTAAACTATTTGTTGGGGAAAATTATTTTTTTAATAAAAACAACTAATTACCTGGACATTAATTATAAACCCGAGGAGCGTCTTTTTATTTCAAGGTAATTGGAAAAATATATGCATAACAAATACCAACAATTAACATTGGTTCTATATGATTGTGTTTTATACTATCAAGCTCATTCAACAAGAAATAAAATGTAAGATTTGAATAATAAAAATAAAATTAAAAACAAGAAAGTAAATGACAGGAAAACAATTATGCTAATCACACAACTTGAATCATTGAAAAATTAAACCATACATTTCTGAATTGGAAATTAAATCTATTGCACCCAACAAAATTCAAATGCTAATCTAGAGCAATAAATTAAATAAATTCTAGAAATTGGATGAAATAACAAATCTTGAAAATGCAGCAAACAAAAAATTAGTTAAAAGAAAGGAAATCTACTTTAAGGAATGAGAATTGAAATTCAAATAAACAAACACATAACCACACTAGCTTACATGTTCAAGGAAGCACCTCGTCCAAGGTATTGGGCCCAACTACCCAAGACTCAGATCAAATTACAAATAATAGATGTAGAACTCAATGGATAACTTCTTTCATTAAAATATCTCTGATAAATAATTACAACATAATGAATTTGTTAGATTTTCCTAAAATTCAACAATTGTTCATCTCCTATCTCTCATCTCTTATGTCTTCTCCTACATCCTATCTAATAATTTTCCATCTCCTATCTCCTAATTATCCCCCCTTCTTTGATCTATGTTTTCATTTAAATATGTAGAGAGCAAAGGGAAGTTACAACAAGTTTGATTACAAACTAATTTCCATTACATATTTGGATTACCCAAAAAAAATTGATCAGAAAGATCAGATCTGAAATATCTGTCCATCATCATTCAGCAGGAACAAGTCGAATCTAGTATTGCAATTAGAACAATTTGGAAAATGGCCGTAACAACAAATTTGAGAAAATCACCTTCAGAGAACCTGTTATCACCTGGATTGAACCTCAGGCTGAAGGAAGGCAATGCCAGGGTAACCACAAACTACGCTTAGCTAAGTAGCTAGCCCTACTAGGCCAAGAGAGGACTCTCTCCATAGGGATCTCAGTCAAAATGAGTGGATCAGGAAAATGATGTTAGGCTAGGTATAGTAGCACAAGGTTTGATTTGATTTTGAAGGGGCTCTGCTAGATTAAGAGGAGCCGGACAGTTTGGGCAAGGAAACTAGGTCAAAATTGCAGGGTGTTCGATGGGGCAAGGTAGGTATGAATCTTAGCACTCTAGGGTTTGGTAGGTGTCGGCTGGATAAATCATTCTTGTAGACAAGACCGATCTCCCTAGTATCAACAGATATCTAGCAACAAGCAGAACAAGCAAATCTATCTTTCCCTAAATATATTGTGATTCATTAATAAAAACCAAGAGGTGTTTTAGACCCTACCTTAAGTCCAACGCTGGTTTGTGGCAGCCACTCTTCGACCGTCCGAATGAGTTTCCTTTTGAGAACCTACAATCTCAAACAAGAACACATCAAATAACACCTGCATAGCTAATATAATAAATCATATTCATCATGGTGATCAAGGAATCCATGAAATAAACCATAAAAGACAACTTATTGAGAGAAATAAACTTGGTTGTATTAACTTTGAACATATAAGAACTTTACAACCTTTGGTGCCTTAATGTTGTACAAGCTCCTCCCAAGGTCCTGTAGATGCCTCGAAAATTGCTGCATCAACATCGGGGATAACCACCCGGTCCGGACCTTAAAGGCAGCTCCTTTTTTGTTTGGTGTGGTGGCTTCGACTGGATATAATGGGACCAGTTTCCCAATGATTGGTAAATAGGATGGATAAATGATTGATTCTCGAATATATAATGATAATGGATGAATGATTTAATCTAAAAGTAAAATTATAAACAACTATCCTATCTCGGGAAATTGTTGCTTTTAGCGTAACTTTTGATGGTCTTCATCCACAAACAGGCATATAGATGACTCTTGTTGGTAAACAAAGATATTTATTCATATGATAATTACCAAGCCCAAATAGTTGAACAAAGCAATCAAGCAAACATTATTACACTATTCCTCATATATATCATAGACAGAGATATGATTGAAAGAATAACAGTCCTTAGACATTCATTAGTCAAAAGTACAAGGATTGCTGTTAAAACACATACATATATTCAATGATAGCAAAATTTAAACAAATGCCAAGACACATAAAAGAATGATACAAGAGCATAGATAATAGTACCATATGTTATTTGAATCACTCCCGATATCAATCACATTCAAATTCCTTCTTCTAACTTAGAAACACTTCCACAAAAGGCAATAGTGCACATATCATCAAAGCTTTCTTTGTCAAAATTCAGAATACTAGCCCGGTCTTCATAAAAAATAGATCAAAAGCACAATAGTTGACTTACTGATTTGAGATTATACAAAAATTGAGGACCCTTTCCAAATGCATGAAAGGGCCTATAAATACTAATTAAGCTAACTAATTACAAAATAAAAGTGCTATTTAATTGGTACAACTATATTATGAATATCTCCTCAAAATCGGCTTGTCCTCAGTCAGCAGCATGATTCATTGTTTCAGATGATCTCCCTTCAGCTTGAGCTGGCAGATATCTAGCATCGGTTGCAATTCTGGAGGGTGACTTACATGAGAATTCAGTTGGGCTGAGTATGTGGCATCTTGGATCTCGGGGATCATGCAACTAATGGCATCAGTTAAACATTTGAGTGCGGCCCTCTGACTATATGGCTTGATTAAGAAAAACCAAAAGGCATCCCAAGTTAAACTTTGGATGCCAGCGATTAGTCTTCCATTCTTTTCCAATTCCTGATTGCATGTTTGTTCCAAGGCTTTGGCCGATGTCAATTTACCTAGATTACACTATGAAATCATGTTAGACAGATAAAGAGTGTCATTGACAAATTCAATTAAATTGCTAGTAGATAACCGACATCTTGAGGTTTCTCTTTCTGCCTTCATTAGTTGCGACTGCCATTCTAGGAAAAGGATGTCTTTGTGTGACTCTAGAATTTTGGGCAGATCCGCAGCTTGTCCTTCACGGGAGTCTTGCCAAGCAAGAAAGCTGGTTAAGGTCTCATCGGCCTGTTCTAAATCCTACCTAGCTTCAACTGATTTATCAACTATTGATGTAGTAATCTCACAAAGAGGCTCAACCAGAGAAATGTTATGACATAGCAGTTTTAGCTATGTAATCAATGCCTTATTGATTTGTAGAGCTTCTATTCTGAACTCTACTATTTGAGGAAGGCTCCTGAACTTTTCTACTTCTTGTGACAGTTGAGTGATTCGCTCATCCTTAGTCTTGCTCATTTGTTCATTCATCACCTTTAATCTGGCCAATGCTTCGGACAATTCCCTTTGTTTCTGTACTGCACTCGAGTCTATCCTCTGTTTCTCTTTGAGCAATTTCTCATTTAATTGACTGTTTGTCTGCCGCTGTATTGATAGTTGTTGTTCTAATTGTTCTATTTTTTGTTGTGCTTCAAACACCTGCGACTACAATGAACCAATCATTTGATCTTTTTCCTTAAGGAGATTGCTTACTTCCGAGGCTTTATCCATGGTGGCTGCCGAATACGCTTCGACATACTGGGATAGTTTCGTAAGGTCATCGGAAAGGTTAAATTCCTCCTTCCACACCACATTAGCCATCTCTGTTTGATCTGGCAAAAGGGAATATTGATCAAGTCTCCTCCTTTTCCTCTATCTTTTCACCACATCCCTGTGTTTGGGACTGTAAAAGACATCTAATGGTGGTATGTCTTCTACCTGTAAAACAATTTGATCGGATAGATCTTTAGGAATTATTTCCGCATCTTTGCTAATGGGTAGGCCGCTAGTTCCTTCAATTGGAACTGTAGTCGTGGTTTCTTCTTGACTGACTGTCACTTGGGGTGTGCTGAATCCTTGTGCAGTCTCGGGATTGTTTATAATAGAGTCAAATTGTTGCCACTCTTTGAGGAGTTTCGGATCAATTTGAGTCTCTAAATCAATAACTTCATTGTCCTGCTTCTTTTCTTTCTCCTGCTTTGTTTCTTGCCCTTTTCCTTTTTCCAGGGATTAAATTGCCTGTTAGGGATGGTCGCAAGATTGAGCATATTTATTTTTCCTGTTTCCTTCTCAGCATGTTGGTAATCAAGTAGAGTATAAACACCACATCTCAAAGGGAATATGGGCCATGACTGCTTTTTAGAAGTCCTAAGAGTTTTGGATGTTTCAGTTGTTGTTATTTGGTAAGCTAACTCTCGTGCCAACAGTTTATCAGGTGCATACAATGGAATGACATGGGGTCTTGTGGCACTACCAAACACCCTTATATATGTGAACTTATCTTCCCCGAACCAATTCCCCACAGCAGTCAAGTCAACTTTTTCCTCCTCGGAAATCCTTGGAGCAGGCTTATCAAAAATGGCATAATAGATAGGCAACATGAAACCATTACAGGTTTGATACAAGTGGTCTTTATAATGTGCCTTCCATAAAATTTGATGATAGATGTGGATTGGCTTAGGGTCCTGTGGCGTCCACCTCCACCCAAGTATCGGGTATTCGGAATTAAGGCAAAGCATATCCATAACATAAGCACTGTAATAGAAGGGGGGAATAGTCCTAGTGGTTTTGCGTGAATTGAATCTAAAATGAAGAATTGCATAGGCTAATTTATCAGACAATATATTCACCCAATCCATGACATAACTACTAATAGCAGCTTCCATTAAAGGAACCATTTTGATTGTAAATTTTGCTGAATCATGCATTCCCCATATCCTACACATCATTGCCCTAGTGTAACAGTAAGGAGATGACAGGGAATCCACGGAGTACTTACCCGATGATTCATGTTTGTTCTTTGTGGGATTCTGTCTCCATTGTCTAATTGGGGCTGATTCCGTCTCATTCTCCTCTGTGAATTTCTCCAGAAAAGCTTTGTTGTATTTCTTTTCAGGTTCGGGCAAATGATACATTTTCCTTAAGTCGTCACGCTGAAATGAACAAAAAACTCTTCCATCAATTGTGCAAAATGTCCTATTAAAAACTTTAATTTGTTCGACCACCTATCTAACCACATCAGTGTAAGGAATAATTTTCTCCCGAGCTGCTATCCTATGCAAAAATGAGTCGGCTAAATCTTTCAGGGAGGCATCTGATTTATTAGTTGAGCATGCAGTAGCTTCTTCCGACACTTCCTCCGGTTCTTCTGCCTCAATTAAATTATAGATGCTTTGCCAACTTGTATTTCCAAGGCCGAGACATGTAGTCTCTTAGATTAGGCCCTTTTTGCTTGGTCCTGGGTCACTGGTGGGCTGGACTGTTACTGCAGGGGCCGCTGCTGCTGTGAATCTCTTAGATTTCTTTCCCATTTGCTTAAAACTTGATATTTCAACGGAATTCTGCACAAGGAAGGAAACGAGCGTGATACAGAGAAATAGATAACATGAGCCAATATGAAAGAGTTATATCTTTTAATGAATAATCAAAGATCATATTGAAATTGCTGCAGATAGAATCTAAGTGGAAAATCTCAGCATAACTGCTTCATTAATTGGCCACTTCACCTGTCAATCATGATAAGGGAGCTTTTAAATATCCATCATAACGTCTATATGGTGAATAATCGATTCAAGCATGGCTTAGATTTTTGGCGGCTAATCGCATTTGATTATTGGTGACGTGAAAGGGAGGGTTTTAATAATAGTCCAAAATATCGTTTAATCACTAAAGGTGGTATAATGCATGCCAATCTTAAGGACCTAACGATTCAGACTTTTTTTTTTTTTTTTTTTTTACAGCAAATACAACCAGAAAGAAACAAATTGACATTTCAAATTTATTTAGCACACACATTCCTGACACTCATTTCAGGAAAACATATCATAACATTTACATATGTTTAACTAAGATCAATAGTAATGAAATACATGTGTACCGTTCACCAGAAGGCGAGACTCCACTTGCTCTGTTGTTGCTGGTATTCCCTTGTAGCTGGTCACCTCCGCGAGTGAATGATGACGCACTTGATCCGAATGAGAAGACTCACCGGTTAACCTCCCAACCTACTCCTTGGGTACTCTTCTTCCCCGCGGACCCCCGAGCTGCAATGGGGTTGTACAATGGAGACAAGAACTAGCTAGTAGAGGAGAGCACACCTTGGCTCAAGAGTCCCCTCTCTAAATCCTCTACCTCACCAAACTCACTATAGCTTCGTAATCACTGCTCTCACAACATCTCATCCATCCAACAATAGGGTTCCCAAAGGTCCCTTCTCCCATGGCTTGCCCCTTCTTTTATAGGAGTCCTCATAGGTGACACTTGTCATGTCATGCATAATTAATTATTTTTTTATAATTCAATAGCTTGATTATTCACCCACCCATGTGTCATTCTCACATCAAGGGTCTCCCAAAATTATTTACTTAAATATTTATTTAAAACTAACATTTTTCTCACCTCAACAAGATTCCTATTTCTTCTCCTAGTTGTCTCTTTATTCCCCCCTTTTATTCCTTAATTTGTGTTCATTACTTGAAGTCAATTAATGAGTCAAGATTTTATCCCCAATCTACTCCCTAATTTAACTCAGGTTATCTCCTAGATGGATATTCTTATGTTGGTTGTTGACACCTAGAGCTTCTCTACCTTTCTCTAAATTTAATTTATTATTCTCATTTTAATTCACCTTCCTCTTTTCTTAATTAGGTTTAAATTAGTTTAGGATTAATCTTTATTCTTACCATTATGTTTGTCTTTCCCCTTTTTCCTAATTAAACCACATAATCTTCCTAGTATTTTCCCAAAATGGGAAGGGTAGAGTTTTTTTAAGGTACTCTATTTTAAATTCTTCCTATGATCCTCCTTATTCCAAGTTTTATTTTTGATTTAATTACATTGGTTTCTAATCATCATTTACCCTTGATGTAAATTTACCTAGTTTTCATTCCTTGCTTATATTTATTTATTATTATTTATCTTTAATGATTCCAAGGATGTCAAGTTTGGTTGTGCCCTTCAAGAACTTCCCTAGAAGTTCCAAGGGTGCCACACCTAATAGCTTATTTGTGATGTCAAGGGTGCCAATTTGGTTGTGCCCTTCAAGAACTTCCCTAGAAGTTCCAAGGGTGCCACACCTAATAATTTATTTGTGATGCCAAGGGTGCCAAGTTGGTCGTGCCCTTCAAGAAATTCCCCTGAAGTTCCAAGGGTGCCACACCACTTGCCCTTCAAGCATCCAGTGATTACGAGGGGAAAGTATAATGCAACTTCATAGACCACTATCATCTCTTATGTTGCCTGCTATAGTGAGACTAATGGTGTCAGGGATCAAGGAATCCGCCTTGATGCGCGCCCCTCGGTAAAGTCCTCATGAGCGACCCAACTTGGGACCTGCCCTCATGGCATCGTGATCTTCAAGGCGAAGGTGTTTCAACCCTTCCAGCCCAAGTCACGGCGGGAGTGCTAGTGGGTGAGATCAGGGACTCTGTCCCACCCCTCCCATGTAGTTCCATCCACTTGTACAACCCCATCACCCATATGCGATTCATTCGGTCAAGCAACTAATCTGTGCTTGCAACCATTAATATATCATCAGAATATAGTTAAACATATATGGAAGATTCCAAGTTCGACTTAGACTTTCAAAGATAAAGTAATATAAATTTTCATCAAACCAGGTGTCATCAACATGTCATATGCGAGTGCCTCTGATGGTTTCCTGCCATACTCAATAATCATCAGTAACACGGTTTCTCAATGTTAGTCAATTATCATAATAGCATCATTAACAATTCCTGGTCATTCACATCATTGTCCATTGTAAGTCTGAACTAAAGGAAGTAGGTAACATAGGGGATACATCCCTCATGGCTATTATCAATAATCATCAGTGGAAACATACATATTTATTAAGCTATCACATCGTAACATCATAGAAATATACCTATCCATAAAATTTATCCTCATTATGCTTTTAGTAGAGCGCATACATATTCTTTACTACCCTCATCATAATTTCAAATAGAGACCAACTTAACTATTAATATTGCAATCATCAGAATACTGATAGATAAGGTACATAACCATTCATGCTACCATAATATCAATGGAAAGCATTCATAAACATCACAACCATGAATATCTCAATCGCTAATAATAGTGTCATGGGTCCAGATCCTCAATCTGAGGTCCTCGAAGAATAGAGTGTCTAAGATAATGTCGTATCCCGGTCAGGAAGCTAGAGTGGGCACTACATACACACCCTCTTAACAATGGACTTCGTCCCGAAGTCCTTAGAACGTAAAGGAGAAACGGCGACACATAATCTTAGGAACCCTTCCTGAAACTCTTGCCAACCTTCTAGTGGGTAGGTTAAAATTTTCCCAAGGTATCTATAACACGAATTCCGTTATAACTAAAGGACTATATCTGGGGAACATTGCAACTCACTTTTTGTATAAATGTACAAAACATACATTATAGATATTATTAAAATTAATAGTTAAACGAAGCGTCATACATAAACTTTTCCAACAAAATCATCATAATCAAAATCACAACTAATTTAAGCAACAATTAATAACACCCACCTTCAATTTACAAATTGACTAATTTAGGAGAAATCTCTATAGTTTTATTCATTCAATCATGCAATTAAGATAGCAATAATTTTGTATTAACTCAAATTCATAGGGGATTCCTATGCCTTTTTCATAGGAGGAACTACCCACCTTAAGCTTGGACTTCAATATTTGTAATGGTCAATAATGATTGTGTTAATTATTGCTTGATATTTCACCTATGACGTAATCCACCTTTGTTTACCATGTTCTAAATCTTCAATTGTGTTGGGAACTACAAACAGTACTTTGAAAATAAACATATGCCACTGCTTGCTAGGGGGACCTAACAATGCCTACTACACCTTCTTAGAGACTTGATTTACCTTCATGATCCATGTTCTGAAAGTTCAATGAATGTGGAAGAAAATAACAATGAGTAATTTCACATTACAATAACTGTATAATATCATTCATTCTCTTCCATCAATTTTCTCACATATCCACAGGGACGGGAATAGGACTGTTGATGGACTTTCTAAAGATGGAACAAGGTTGGAGCACAGAATGTAACATGATTCTAAATAGTGAGGGCATTGCCTCAGATTATACTCATGATACATGGCTGTAAATCTGTTTTATTAGAGAATCTGGTGTGTTTCAGTAACTAGTCACATTACGGATGTGGTGGAATTTCAACAGTTCATAAAATTTCAGATGCATGCAAGGGTACTGTCTAGTTTACAAGAGCATCTTGCAAACATTTCATTTGCAGAGCTTCAGAAAGTGCGCTCTGATGGTCAAGAATCAACCCTTTCTAAATTCAAGCATGATGCCAAACCCTCAAGAGTTAACAAAAACAGACCTATGGAAATGAGCAGCAAGAGGCCTGTTGTAAGGCTTAGGGAAGTTGTTCAAGGTTTTCTCATTAACCCAAAATAATGACTAGGCCTAAAGTTGTACTTTAATTTCACATCATTTACTTTATCTATTACTTCATTAAGAAAAATCTGGAATTCATATTTATGAATCAGAAATCAGATTCACAATAAATATTGAACATCTATTTCATATTGGTTTTCACCACTTCAAGTTTGAAAATTTACCCAAAAAAATATATAAAACCAATTTAGTTTATAGATCCATATACCTATAAATTGGTTGATCTTAATGCGATATAAAAATAGTATTATAAAACTAATTTAATTTATAGATCCATATACCTATATGGGAACTAAAAGATGTATGCTTTGGTTTATTAATGCTTGAATTTATTTGTATGAAGCGTCACCTCCTACCATATACTCAGTATTGAACACTTTACTTTTCAAAGTCATATATTGAGTTGGGTTTGACTTATTCATTATATTCATCATGATAAAGATTCACCTTCTAAGTTTAAAGCTCTCGCCAATAAATTTTTAAGACTTTATTTTATTTTATCATTCTCATGCAAGGATACCCTTTGGCCTAAAGAAAGCCAACCAAAAATGAGAGGAGAACTATCCTAAAACCACAATACCAATCATAATGATATCTCTGCTAGACTTAAGATTGTATTTATGTATTAAGACTTTTCCACTTAAGTTGAAGAAGAGGTAACAATAAACTTACAATTAATTGTGTCATACCAAGCCTCAAAAATAAAATAAAAAGTTGGAAGAAGCTCACAAAGCAATCTACCAGGTCAAGTTTCAAACATAAATAAAATATTATTAAGAACATAAATAAGAATGTTGTAAGAAGCTGACCACTGATTGTGACTGAATCATGTATTGAGTCTTCAAATTAATAAATAAATATAAATTTCAAATTAATAAATAAATATAAAAGTTGGATGTTTGTATTGAGTGAAGCTAATTATTCTTCACAATTCAATATAGCTCAAATGTATTTATAAATAAAAATGAGATAAATGTTGATATATAAAAAAACTGTATTTTAAGCCCCGAGCGCAGTTTAATTGGCGATAACCATGAAAATGAAGTGTTATGTGCGAGGAGGTTCTAAGTTCAAATCACTTTGATTCACCTATGTCTGTGGAAAGGAAATACATAGACACCTAAAAGTTATAGTGGTAGTGGTTGGATTTGACCCGTGCCGTGCAAATATGAGGCTGATTCCTTTCAATAAAGAAAAATATGTACCTTAAGGGTTTGCAGCTAGTTCTGTTTTATTCTTCTATCTCAATGCTTAATAAGTCGTGTTAAAATAAACTATGATAATGTAAACAGAACATTGTTTACGCACAAATATTCACAACTACAAAATACTAAACAGACAGTAATAAAGGCTTACCATTGTGCTGTGGGGTCAAAGAGGGATCTTCCTGTATGTCCATCCGATGGATCTTAAATGTTTGTAATGCACGATCTTCTTCTACTCCCTCCTCGAAGTCTTCATTGTCTCCCTTTTGAACCTTTCCAATCTCCCTTTTATTGGTGTTATGCATGAACTCGTGGTTATCTTCATCTCCACTTGATATCCCAGAACTGATAGAAACATTTGTCGTGCCTATCACGGAGGAGGAAGATTCTGGTACTAATTTAGGGAATGCACTGAAATTATGTCAGGTTAAAATTTTCATGTAACCAGTTAGGTTAATATCTTAAAAATTTCCACTGCGTTTAATCAGGCAAGCCATCGACCTGAGGAATTCAAAGGATAAAGGAATGCATTTATATTGTCTTGTTTCTCGTGATTCTTTAAGAATTTTGGGGACCTTAGCTGCTTAAATCACAAAATTTATCTTTCAAAATGAGACTGCTCCATATTCTAAGATTACAATTCTTAGTAGTAAGCCATTGTATATTTTTCCAATTTTTTATAATGGAGATTAAAATTTTGATTATTGCGATATTCGCAACCAGATTTCCACAGATTGGGGGCAAAATAGGCCAATAAGACAAGAGAAGCATGAATGCTCCGAACTATCGATGAGCTGGACTAAGTGTTGTAACTATTTTTGTCACCAACAAAATTGCACCACGACTCCTTTAAATTCACCATCATTTTACTTGAGGCTTCAGGAGTTGAGGGTGGAAGCCATCGAAAATGTTGAACTGTCTTAAGGACAGTCCAAGAACAACCCTCATCTTCCTCGAATGAATTTTATAGTAGCATCTTTCAATTGAGCAGATTGTTGATTTAATATATATTGGTGCCTTGATTTAATGTATCGCAATCGCGAAGGGGCTCGGGTCACTTTACTTACGCTATTGCGAAATCACCGATCGCCGATGGCGATACGCCTTATCGCATCGGGGGATTTGAAGGTGTCACAGTTAATGAATTTTTTGTTACAGCCGATGGCTGATAGTGATACCTCTTATCGCATCGAAGGAATGGGGGGGATGCCTTATATTTGCGATGCACTTTGCCTTTCCCCGATATCCAATAGTGGTTTCCCTTTTCAGATCGGAGTAATTCAATGGGTCTTTATATATGTTTTTCTTATTATTGCGATATGCGATCTTGCGATCACTTTATCATAATAATAAAAAGCTTTATGATTTGTTTAAAAGACCTATTTTATCATTTTTTGAAAGGTATATCATATTTCAGTCGGACCTTTTGATGAGGGTTTTTTCTAATAATGAGTTAATACCAATTTATTCACACATCTATGTTTAAAAGGGACCCATTTCATATTATGATTTTAAAGAAAATTTTTATGAAATGGGGGGTTGTTGTACAACACAACAATTGGCGATTCACTGGGAGAAACAGTTATCTCTGGGAAAAGTTAAAATACTTAAACTTTTTAAATATGAAAATCTTATCCGAGCGAAAAATTCTAATATAACTAGGCAAACATAAATTCTGAATGTAATGATAACTATTTCTGCTATTCTCTTCTCATGTTACAATTAAATACATTCTATGTTTTAAATTAGCCTTAATTGGTTGCTAATGATAAAACAAAAGAACTTTTCCAACTTAGCTTTATAATGACTCCTTTGTCATAGGTAGAGCCTCTGCTGCCAGCAAACATCTATAGTCTCGACAGGGATACCTTTTAACCATTTGATCGTTCATTATCCCATCCATTTCAGAGTATAATTAAAAAGAATGAATCCAGAAATATGTTTTCATATTTTTGTATCATTTTTTCTTTTTCTTTATTTTGTAAGATAAAAAGCCATTGTCCTGGTTTGGTAGCCAGCTATTTGACAATGCCATTCACTGGTTGTAATTTAACTGAACAAGCTGGCTCGTGATGAGACCCCTTGTCTTATAATTATAAGCCATTACCCTATTTTGATATGCAGTATTGGTAATGTCAGTTGAATTATTTCCCTATGATCATGGTAAGCAGGCTTGTAATAAGACCTCTTATCTTTTACCTCAAATATATTTTAGAATTACACTCTGAGTAATTATAACCCTTGATGAATGGGATGAACAATTTTCTCCTTAAGAGAAGATGGATGACAGGATAAGAGTTGAAGATGCTAAGATTGAATCAGTATCTGTTTTGTATTGATAACCATTTTCAGGCTGCTTAAAAACATTAAAATGGTTTACAGTACTTCTAATCCTTGAGAAGAGTTCACAAAAATAAAATGGGGTTTCAGAATCTAAATATACCTAATTTCCTAGAAATCTTCCTTTCGTTTAAGGCTTCCATTTTAAAAGAAAATATCATAACTATTTCTTTTGAGAAACTTTTTCAATATAGTAAAGACCAATGGAAGGCTAACTTTATTTTTCTACAATCCTAAAAATCTAAGCTATGTACAAAAATTTAGCTGAAAATTGAATATTTACAAAGGGAGAAGGGGTTACCTCCTCAATTGAAGAATTTTTTCAAGATAAGGCCGTTAACAGGAAGAGAATCTCTCTTTCCTGATAGATCTTGCAGTATGAAAGTAGAAGGGCCTATCTTCTCATTGATTTGAAATGGTTCGAGCCACATTTTCTGGAACTTTGTGTGTTTTCCTTTATCCTCATGGGCTTTGTCCCATTTCAAAACTAGATCACCAACTTGTAATTGTTTTGAACTGGTTAAAGTTGTATCAAAATATGACTTGATAATTTGCTGATGTTTTGCATGTATAATTTTGGCTTTTTCCCTTCCTTCTTCTAGTTTCAAAATTTGATCGTGTCTTAGTTGAATAGAAGATGAGGGACTTTCTTCAATAAACTGCACTAAAGCTAAGGATGGAAGCACTAAGTTGGCTGGTATGATAGCTTCCTTTCCATACACTAGATTGAATGGAGAAGTGCCTATAGAGGCTTTTTGAGTTATTCTATCAGCCCATAGTGCAAATATCAAATATTTATGCCAGTTTTTATGATTTTGTTCAATAGTTCGCTTAATAATTATAATAAGGTTTTTATTGGTGGATTCTGCCAAACCATTGCCCTGAGGGTAGTAATTTGCAGAATACCTCAATTTAAATCCTCTTTTGATAGAAAACTCAAACATAGAATTTCCAGATAAATAAGATGCATTATCAAAAACAAGAGCATTCAGGACACCAAACCTAGTAATAATGAATTGGTCTATGAATTCCATAATTGCCTCAGAGTTCGTTGTCTTTAAAGGAATTGCTTCAACCCACTTAGTAAAGTAATCAGTGGCAGTAAGGATATACTTATGCTATTTGGATGAATGTGGAGTGATTTCTCCAATGATGTCCAATCCCCATTGCTCAAACGGTTGTTCAATGTTGACTGGTTGCAAAGGGAAAGCTGACTTTCTTTGTCTTCCACTGGATGTTTGACAACTTTGGCATTTCCTTACATATTCATGAGTATCTCTGAACAAGGTGGGCCAATAATACCTAGCATGAATGATTTTGTGAGCTGTGGTGTCAGCTCCAAAATGTCCTCCTGCTGGTCCATCATGAAGTTCCTGCAAAACTTTTTGTGCTTCAGGTTTTTCTAAGCATCTTAATAAAATTGAATCATAATTTCACCTAAACAATACATCATCTATAATTGTGAAGTTTTTTGCTTTCAATCTAATGGCATGTTTGTTTTTGTAGGAGAGATTAGAAGGAGCGTACCCATTTTTTAAATAGAAAACCAGATCTGTATATTGCGATTCAGGACCTGGGGTACTTATCTGATTGATTTCTTCAGTATCCTTTGTACTTTCAGGTTCTTGAATGTTGGATGCTCCTGCTAACAACCTGCAAAAACCTTGGCCTTTGACAATCTTTGCTGGCTTGATTTCCAAGTCATATTCTTGTAATGTTGTGACCCAATTCGCTCTCTTTTCTCCTAATTCCCTTTGAACTAGTAATTGTCTTACTGCTGAAAAAGGAACTATAACTTTTGTGTGAGCTTTTAAGAGGAAGGGCCTGTAGTGTTTAATGGCTTTGTACACAGCAAAGGCTTGTTTTTCAACTTCCGAATAATTTAGTTCAGTGCCTTGAAGATTTGAGCTGTAAAATGAAATTGGTGCTTCCAAGTTTTGATCATTAATTTGAGTCAATACTGCTGCATATGATGAAGCGGATGCGAGGGTATATAGTATGAAATGATTAGAAAAATTGGGAGTGCTTAAAGCAAGGGCATTAATTATTGATTGTTTAATGGAATCAAATGCATCTGTTTCTGCAGATCCCCATCTAAACACCAAATTTTTCTTAATCATCATTTGCAATGGTAAAATAATCTGGGAAAAATCTAGAACAAAACATTTAACAAAGTTAATTTGACCCAAAAATGATTGCATGGATTTTTTATTATGAGGAAATGGAATTTCAAAAATCTCTTTAATTCTGTCTGGATCAATAAAGATACCATCTTTTGAAACAATGAAGCCTAAAATTTTTCCTTGATTAAGGGCAAAAAAGGACTTCTTTGGATTAAGAGAGATACCATACTTTCTACAACGTTCAAAGATTTGTTTTAAATCATGTAAATGATTAGACCTTTTCTTGGAAAATACAGTAATATCGTCTAAATAGACAACTATTGATTTATTGAGCAATCCTTTGAACGCTATGTCCATGGCTCTCTGAAATGTAGCTCCTGCATTGATGAGTCCAAAAGGCATTTTTTGGTAGGCATAAGTTCCCCACTTAGTTCTGAAGGTAGTTTTAAGCCTGTCATCAGGATGGACCAGAATTTGGTTATATCCTGAAAAACCGTCTAAAAAGGACATTAGTTCTGAACCAGCTACCGAATGTAATGTCTGCTCCATAGTAGGTAAAGGGAAGTTATCCTTTTGGCTTGCCTTATTAAGATTTCTGAAATCAATGCAAATCCTGATATCGCCATTTTTCTTTCTAACAGGCACCATGTTGGAGACCCAGTTTGAATGTCTCACAGGAAAAATTATCTTAGCCTTCAAGAGTTTATTTAATTCAGCCTTTATTTGACTCTCTAGGTTAGGATGAATCTTTCTTAACTTCTATTGCACTGGTTTTTGTTCATAAAGCATTGGAATAGTATGTTGAATGATTGATGCATCATATGTTTTCAAATCATCATATTTCCAAGTGAAGACATATTTGTGTTTTTTTTAACGACCTAATGAATGTTGTTCTTTCTTCTAAAGAAATTCCTAGTCCCAAATTGATGTTTTGAGGGTTTTCCTCAGTACCTAGGTTTATCAATTCAAATCTTAAAGTGGAACTCTGGAGTTTTGAATTGGTCACTCGTTTAAACCTGCCTTTAATATCATAAAGATCTTCAAGCTTGACCACTGGTTTTGGTATTGCATTTTCCTCTTGCTTTTCTTTCATTTGAAGGTCATGATCATTTTCATCAATGATTTGGTCATCGTAGGACTTATCAGAAGTCAAGAAGTTTAAAATGTCTTCATCATGATTGAACACTCGCTAATTGGTGACATTATCGGGAATTGATGGTCTAAAAATTAACTCTATTGAAAATCTATCCAGGCTGTAATCTTCGGATGGTAGGAGTCTGGAAGCAACATTAGCTAGCAAGTCTACTGCTGCATTCTGGGACCTAGGGATGGGAGAAATATTGAATGCTAAAAATTGAGAGATGAGTTCCTGTACTAGAGAATGATAGTGTTTGAGATGACCAGAAAGGCAATGAATTGAATTTCTAACCTGTTTAATAACAATTTCTAAATCACAAAACACTTTCAAATATTGAACCTTGAGGCCAATTGCTTTGTAGAGTCCTTGAACTAGGGCCTCATATTCAGTTGTGTTGTTTGTACATTCAAATTCCAATCTGCATGATAACATAGTTTTTTCTCCCTGAGGACTAACTTAAATACATCCTACTCCTGAACCTTCACTAGACTTAGACCCGTCAAAATATAGTGACCAAAATAAAGAATTATCAACAATTTTATTTACAATTTCCTCAGCAACATTAACACATATTGACCTATCTGTTTGTGAAAAGTTTTCGATCTGAGATGTGAAATTATTAACTGGGAAAGGAGATGGTTGGGCAGTGAAATTGCCAAAGAATGATTCAGACGAATAATTCCCCAAAATATTGTTATTGAATGTTATTGGTTGGCTTTCTTGTTCAAACTCGGTAACTGTATGGGTCATGTGTTTCTCCTAATCAATCTTGATTTGATTTGGTTTTCCTTTATAAGGTAACCACATATGAGACCAATCGGTGGAAATATAACTATGGAGTTTTTCAGACCAATCTCTACTTAAAATCAATCCATAGAATTCAGGTATATCAGCGATCAAAATATCAATTCTTTGAACCACTCTAGGATCAGCTGATAACCTGATAGTTACTGAGTTGATTTCCCCTAAAACCTGGACCTTAGTTCTATCCAACTGTACAATATGAATTGCAGACTTTTGGGGTTCGATGTTCAGTTTTGAGCAAATTGAAGCTGGCATTATATTAGAGGAAGCCCCTACACTACAACAAAACCAGCGATTAGCGTCCCTTTTTACTTCTTTTTTTGCATCTAGAGCCCATTTTTGGTGCTATTTGCATCCATTTATCAAATATGGTGCAAAACTTGACACAAAATTTGCATCAAGTTTTGCACCAAATCTTACACCAAGTTTAGCACCAGGTATTGCAATAGGTTTTGCACCACGTTTTGCACCAAATTTTATGCCAAGTTTTATGTCATCCTTTGCACCAGGTTTTGCATCAATTTTGGCATCTATTTTTGTTTGACATACTTTTGCATCCTCATTTGCATCCACTTTTTTCACCTACACTTGCATCAACTTTTGCATCGACTTTTGCATCCTTTTTTAAATAATTTTTTGCATCCATTTGTGCATCAATTTTGCGCCACGTTTTACATCGAGTTTTGTGTCTAGTTTTGCATATAATTTTGCATCTACTTTTGTTGCATCCACTTTTCCATCTTGTTTGGCATCCATATTTACATCCTCTTTTGCATCTATTATTGTACCCACTATTGCATCTAATATTTTTGTGCCATAATTGGCGCCTAGTTTGGCACCTCCTTTTGCACCCACTTTTGATTATAATTTTGCATCCACGTTTGCATCCTCATTTGCATCTAGGTTTTCATCAACTACTACATCTATTTTTGCATCCCTTTTCGTATCCAATTTTGGACCAGGATTTGCATCGGGTTTTGTGTCTCGTTTTGCATCTACTTTTGCATCGACTTCTATTGCATCCACTTTTGCATACAATTTTGCATCCACTGTTACACCCATTTTAAATTTCACTTTTTGCATCCCTTTTTACATCTTCATTTGCATCATACTTTGATTCTTTTTTTTCATCTATCATTACATCCACTTTTGTTATGCCATAATTTGCACCATGTTTTGCACTCACTATTGTATCCACGTTTTCTTCCAATTTTGCATCCATGTTCACATCCTCTTTTGCATCAAATATTGCATCTATTTTTGCATCCACTTTTGTGTCAGGTTTATGCATTTGGTTTTGCATCTCGTTTTGTATCTACTTTTGCATCTACTTCCATTGTATCCATTTTTTTCATCCAATTTTGTTTTTCCTGTTGCATCAATGTTTGCTTCCACTTTTACATCCATTTTTGCATCTTATTTTGCATATTTTTTGTCTATTGTTACATCCACTTTTGTTGCATCATATCTTGCGCCTACCATTGCAACCACATTTGCTTCCACGTTTGCATCCACATTTGCATCCTCTTTTGTGTTCAATTTTGCATCAGATATTGTGTATGTTTTTGCATCCCCTATTGTATCCACTTTTGTTTCATCCATTTTTGCATCTAATTTTATGTCCATTGTTGCATCCACATTTGTTTCACCACAGTTTGTGCCAAGTTTTACACCTACCATTGGACCCATGTTTGCTTCCACTTTTGCCTTCATGTTTGCATCCAAGTTTGCATTGACAACTGCATCTACTTTTGCATCCACTTTTGTGTTAGGTTTTTCATGTTGTTGTGCATCTACTTATGTTGTATCCACTTTTCATCCAATTTTACTTCTATTGTTGCCCCCATTTCTATGTTCGCTTTTGCATCCCTTTTCCAACACTCATCATATTTTCTGCATTGATGATATTCCTTATGGCATTGACAATTATGAACAATTGATGACAATGTCAATAATATTGACAATGATGAAAATGAAGATGATGGCGATGACATGAATTGTGATTATGATGATAAAGACGATAGTGGTTACAATGACATTAATGATGATGATGGCAATGATTATGATGATGACGACGCTAATGACCTTGGCGAATCTTCCCAATTTTAGATGTTGTCATTGTCATAATCATAAGCATTATCTTTGGTGTCATCATCATCATTTTCATCTAGGTCATCATCAAAAACAATAATGGCATGAATGATGATGATGATTACAACAATGTTGATAGAAATTACATTAATGATGATGATGGGGATGATAAAAATGACAATGACGATGATAATGGTGGTGATGATGATGATCATCGATCATCTCTCAAAAATAGAGTTGTTATTTCTCTTATGTATATCAATGTGTCCTAAACAACCCTTTTCTAGCACTGATCACATTTTTTGGGTTGATGATATTTCTTACAACGTCTATAATTATAAACAATTGCAAACAATGTCCATAATGATGATGATGATGGAGCTGATGATGATGGCATGAATGGTGATTATGATGATAATGTAATGATGGCAATAACGATGACAAGGATGATGGTGATGATGATGACAATGATTATGATAATGAGAATGAACAATTACTAGTTTCACTACCATCTTCTGGATACATATTACTATCATACTTTTTAAATTTTCTGTCTCTCTTGAGGTATCTTACTATAATGGTGTTGTCAACACTAGAAAGATATCTTGTTGTAATGGTGGTTCTAATGTTAGCACTAGCAAATTTTTTTTTAAATTTTGGTTTAAAAAAATCTATTTATGCAATTATTTTGACAATCTATGTAAAAAAGTAAATAACATCCAATTATTTTGACTATAGTCCCATTGATTATCATGAATTCACCAGTCTGAAGACCATCTTATACATACATATTATTATTAAACTTTTTGCATTATATCCCTCTTATACCTTGTTGTAATGGCAGTATTAGCACTAAAAAAATATCTTGTTGTAATGGTGATGTTAGTATTAGCACTAAAAAAATCACTAAATTTTGGTAAAAAAAAGTTTATCATTTATTTATTTTTAATTTGGGAAATTTTTGTTTTTATTTTTTTTGTTTTTAATTCTATTTTTATGCAGTAATATTTTTTTTGGTTGAATTTTGGTAGTAACTAGTTTTTGGTCGAATCATATGTATTAACCATGTTCTTTATGCTACAAGTCTAATTGTTGGGACAAAATTGCTCTTTCAAATAAGTTGCAAAAGCTATTTTACATCCATTGTTGCACCCATGTTTACACCCACTTTTACATCCCTTTTTGCATCCTATTTTTCATCTTCATTTGCTTCTTTTTTTGCATCTATCATTACATCTACTTTTGTTATGACAAAATTTGTTCCATGTTTTGCACATACTGTTGTACCCACGTTTGCTTCCAATTTTGCATCCATCTTCACATCCTCTTTTGCATAAAATATTTCATCTATTTTTGCATCCACTTTTGTGTTGGGTTTTGCATCTCATTTTGTATCTTCTTTTGCATGTACTTCCATTTCATCCATATTTTGCATCCAATTTTGTTTCTCATGTTGCACCCGTGTTTGCATCCACTTTTACATCCCTTATAGCATCTTGTCTTGCATCTAAGTTTGCATATTTTTTTGTGTCTATTATTACATCCACCTTTTTTGTGCTATTATTTGTGCCATATCTTATGCCTATCATTGCAACCCACATTTTCTTCCACTATTGCATCCATATTTGCATCCTCTTTTGTGTCCAAGTTTGCATCAAATATTGTTTATGTTTTTTGCATCCCATTTCGAATTTACTTTTACATCCACTTTTGATTTGTCTAGTTTTGCAACTAATTTTGTGTTCACTATTGCACCCATGTTTGGCCCATGTTTACATCCCTTTTTTCAACCAAGTTTTCCTCCTTTTTGCATTCAAGTTTGTGTCCCTTTTTTTTACATTCATTGGAGTATCCACATTTGTTTCACCACAATTCATGCTAAGTTTTATGCCTACTATTGTGCCCATGTTTTCTTCCACTTTTTCATCCATGTTTGAGTCCTATTTTGTGTTCAAGTTTGTATGAACTATTGCATCTACTTTTTCATCCACTTTTGTTCAATTTTTCTGTCTTGTTCTGCATCTACTTATGTTGTGTCCACTCTTCATCCAAATTTACGTCTATTTTTACCCCCATTTTTTGTTTACTTTTGCATCCATTTTCCAACACACATCATATCTTTTGCATTGATTATATTTCTTATGACATTGAAAATTATGAGCAACTGATGACAATGTCAATAATTATAACGATGATGATAATGAAGATGATGACGATGACATGAATTGCGATTGTTATGATAATGACAATGATGATAAAGACGATGGGAGTTACAATGACAATGATGATGATGCTAATGACATTGGCCATTCCTCCTAATTTTTAAATGTTATCATGGTAAAAATCATAATAATTATCTTTGGAGTCATCTTCCAAGTCATCATCATCTGATCATCATTATCATTATTTTCATCTTGGTCATAATCAAGAACAATAATGGCATGAATGATGATTATGATGTTCATGATGAAGATGACAAAAATTATGATAAAACTTATATTAGTTATGATGATGGGGATGATGACAATTATAATGACGATGATAATGGTAGTGATGTTGATGATCATCAATCATTTCTAAAAAATAAAGTGGTTATTTTCTTTCATATATCATGTGTCCTAAGGTTGGTGATATTTCTTATGATACCTATAATTATGAACAATTGACGACAATATACAAAATCATGATGATGATCATGATCATGAAGAAGACATGAATGGTGATTATGATGATAATGAAATGATGACAATAATGATCACATTGATGGTGGTGATGATGGTGATGATCTTTGTCCCCATTAATCTTGGTCTAAAATCTAGGTGCAAAATGAGATGCAAATGTGGACGAAAATGTGGCAGAAAAAAGGATGCAAATTTGGAAGCCAAAAAGGATGAAAAACTAGATACCAAAAAGGATGCAAATTTGGACATAAAAAATGGTGCAAAATTGGACACAAAAGAAGAAAAAATGCTGCAAAAATGGGCATAAAAATGGCTCAATTTTGGATGCAAATTGAGATGCAACATTGGATGTAAAATGATGCAACAAATTATTCAAAACTTGGTGCAAAAACAAATGCAAAAGTAGACGAAAAAATGGCTCAAAAGTGAACGTAACAATAGACACAAAATGGGATGCAAAGGTGGATGCAATATATGGTTCAACATAGGATGCAAATTTAGATGCTCAAAAGGATGAAAAATTGGATGCAAGAAATGGTGTTAAAAATGATGGTAAATTGGATGCAACAAATGATGCAAAATTAAATGCAAAATATGGTGCAAAATAGGATGCAAAAAAGGGAGATAAATAAAATGCAAAAGTGGATGCAAAAAATGGTGAAAAAATGCATGCGAAATTTGCCACTAAATCAGATTCAACATATGGTGCAAAATTGGATGGAAAAGATGGTGTAAAAAAAGGTAGAAAAATTGGCACAAAAATAGATGTAAAAAAGTACAAAATTAGAAGCAAAAGATGGCATAAGACCAGATGTAAAAATTGGCACAAATTGGATGTAAAAAAAGGCGCTAAATAAGATGTCAAAGATGGTGTAAAAATCGATGCAAATTATGACACAAAAATAGAAGCAAAGAATTCCACAAAAGAGGAAGCAAAAAATGATGCAAAAATAGATGTAAAAAAAGGCACAAAACTAGAAGCAAAACCTGTTGTAAAACCAAATGAAAATCTTGGTGCAAAATATGATGCAGAAAATGATGGAAAATTTGGCATAAAAAAGATGCAAAATTTGGTGCAAAAAAGGACGCTTTAAAAATTGTACAATAGAGCCAGATTTAGCGCCAGGTTTCTCATCCCAATTGAGAAAAAAATGCACTAGAATCTGGTGCTAAATCTGGCGCAAATTGCCTGTTTTGTTGTAGTGCTGATTCAATCAAATAATTGTGTAGATTTCTATTATAGATCTCATAGGTTAAGAGGAAAGGAGGAGTATGATAATTTGATCTATCCCCAATCAAGACCGCATCAGTAGCTTCCACTCTACCAGGAGGTGGTTGGCCTGAATCATTAGCAACTTTGGACAATACAGCATTAGGAAGAGGTGAAGAAGGAACGACATTTAACTCCTTAAGAAGTAATTTTTGTTGATGTTTGAGTTTGCTAATTTCAAACATAGTAATATTCACCTTAGTCTTCTTCATATCTTCGATAATATTGTAGTCCATAGAATCTGACACTACCAATGTATTAGATGTTGAAGGTAGATTTGAAGATGATGGTTGATTTTGGGATGGCATCGCTGAAGCTTTCTTTGTAGGAATATTTTCTTTGGTAGTAGTGGAACCTGCATTCATTTTCTTCGAAGTTGTCTCGACAGGTTCAGAAGTAGCTTTACTCCTGGTAGTCACAGGGAAAGCTTCTTGTTCATTTTCTGTATCGGAGGTAAGTAAAATAAAATCCCACATCCCATGACATTCGACAGTCTCCTCTTCTTCGGGTTCCTCAGATGGCAAGACTGTTTCATCTTCTTCTTCTTCTTCAAGATCTGAATCTGCGTTGGATATAGCATTTGGTTGTTTTGATTTAGGTTTCTTAAAATTTCTAAATGGCCTTTTTGTTGAGGTTTCAGCTACTTGCTTCTTGATTTCGACCATTTCATTTGACATAGTCTTTAGGACCTTTTGTAAACCTTCCATATCATATGGATCTTTAGTGGTTTTCTTCTTTGAATCATCCTTGAAAGAAACTTTTTTGGATTTTCTATCTTCAAGAGCAGCTTTCTCTTCTAAAGCAATAATACGTTTCTCTACAGCAAGAACTTCTTTCATGTTTTCAGCTAAAGTTTGTTTTGCAGCCCTGTCTACAAAAATAGCTATATTTGAGGGTAGGGCAGTTATATACGATTCGCTTCTCATTTGCTCACTTGGTTTGGAGGCGGTTGGAATCTTATTCAAGAGTTTATTAAATCGTGAGTTGAATTCCTTAATAGGTTCTTTAGATTCTATCCTAAGATTGGAGAGATCATTGATTAATGTTGCTAAAGATCTATCATCGCCATACTTAGTAAGAAACTGTTCTTGGAAAATGTTCCAACTGGTAATGGATCCAGAGGGCAGGGAAAAATACCAAGACCCAGCTGATCCTTGCAAAGTATAAGGGAAAAGCCTAACGACAACATCTTCCTCTGTCACTCCTTTCAAATTAACTGATAACATGAAATTATTAATATGTTCTTCGGCTTGTGTTCCAGCATCTGGATTAAACTTGGGTAACCATTTTTCAGGAAAATTAGGCAATGGGTGTAATGGTGCAGGCATGGTGACCGCACCAGGACTATTCCATGGATTCTGAGCCATTAAAAAACCAGTAGTGGATGATATTACTGATGAAATTCCAGATGTTTGGGAAGGAGTTGATATTGAGGATTGAATGGGTTGGGATGTTGAGGTTCTTGATCCCTGTTGAACAACAATATGTAATGGAGAAGTGGATGGCTGACTTCGCGCTGGGGAAGATGAGATGGAAGATGATGATGAGAAAGTTTCATTGTCAGATCCTTCAGTATTCTTTTTTGCCCTTTTCCTTTTAGGTAAAGGCAACTAAGTAGGTTCAATGCTGAGCTTCCCACTCTGAAGTCTACTGAGAGGGTGAGGTAGATTGAATTGCGAAGTCTCAATGCCTTGAGATACCTCAGATTTCTGTGGTGATATCAAAAAGCCTTGAAGTTTTTGGATGAGAAACTAAACTTCAGGGGACTCAGGACTTAATCGTTCTTAAGTATGGTGAGTTTGAGCAGTGTTAGTTGATTCCTCTTCTTCTCGCTTGAATACTGGAGTTCCAGCATGCAAATGAGAGGTACGAGGGGAGGTGGAGGGAGATTTACTCTAAGAATTGGTTATAGGTTTGGGTTTGCTCGCCATTCACAGTTCAGGCCCTCCTTCTAGCGCCAAAAATGTTGATGCCTCGAAAATTGCTGCATCAACATCGGGGATAACCACCCGGTCTGGACCTTAAAGGCAGCTCCTTTTCCGTTTCGTGTGGTGGCTCCGACTGGATATAATGGGACCAGTTTACCAATGATTGGTAAATAGGATGGATAAATGATTGATTCTATAATATATAATGATAATGGATGAATGATTTAATCTAAAAGTAAAATTATAAACAACTATCCTATCCCGGGAAATTTGCTGCTTTTAGCGTAACTTTTGATGGTCTTCATCCACAAACAGGCATATAGATGACTCTTGTTGGTAAACAAAGATATTTATTCATATGATAATTACCAAGCCCAAATAGTTGAACAAAGCAATCAAGCAAACATTATTACACTATTCCTCATATATATCATAGACATAGATATGATTGAAAAAATAACAGTCCTTAGACATTCAATAGTGAAAAGTACAAGGACTGTTGTTAAAACACATACATATATTCAATGATAGCAAAATTTAAAACAAATATATTTATTCATATGATAATTACCAAGCCCAAATAGTTGAACAAAGCAATCAAGCAAACATTATTACATTATTCTTCATATATATCATAGACATAGATATGATTGAAAAAATAACAGTCCTTAGACGTTCAATAGTGAAAAGTACAAGGATTGCTGTTAAAACACATACATATATTCAATGATAGCAAAATTTAAACAAATGCCGATTCACATAAAAGAATGATACAAGAGCATAGATAATAGTACCATATGTTATTTGAATCACTCCCGATATCAATCGCATTCAAATTCCTTCTTCTAACTTATAAACACTTCCACAAAAGGAAATAGTGCACATATCATCAAAGCTTTCTTTGTCAAAATTCAAATACTGGCCCAGTCTTCATAAAAAATAGATCAGAAGCACAATAATGTGACTTACTGATTGGAGTTTATACAAAAACTGAGGACCATTTCCAAATGCATGAAAGGGCTTATAAATACTAATTAAACTAACTAATTACAAAATAAAAGTGTTATTTAATTGGTACAAATATATTATGAATATCTCCTCAAAATCGACTTGTCCTCAGTCGGCAGCATGATTCATTGTTTTGGATGATCTCTCTTTGGCTTGAGCTGGCAGATATGTAGCATTGGTCGAAATTCTGGAGGGCGACTTAGATGAGAATTCAGTTGGGCTGAGTATGTGGCATCTTGGATCTCGGGGATCATGCAACTGATGGCATCAGTTAAACATTTGAGTGCGGCCCTCTGACTGTATGGCTTGATTAAGAAAAACCAAAAGGCATCCCAAGTTAAACTTTGGATGCTAGCGATTAGTCTTCCATTCTTTTCCAATTCCTGATTGCATGTTTGTTCCAAGGCTTTGGCCGATGTCAATTTACCTGGATTACACTGTGAAATCATGTTAGACAGATAAAGAGTGTCATTGAAAAATTCAATTAAATTGCTAGTAGATAACTGACATCTTGAGGTTTCTCTTTCTGCCTTCATTAGTTGCGACTACCATTCTAGGAAAAGGATGTCTTTGTGTGACTCTAGAATTTTGGGCAGATCCGCAGCTTGTCCTTCACGGGAGTCTTGCCAAGCAAGAAAGCTAGTTAAGGTCTCATCGGCCAGTTCTAAATCCTGCCTAGCTTCAAGAGAAATGTTATGACATAGCAGTTTTAGCTGTGTAATCAATGCCTTATTGATTTGTAGAGCTTCTGTTCTAAACTCTGCTATTTGAGGAAGGCTCCTGCACTTTTCTACTTCTTGTGACAGCTGAGCGATTTTCTCATCCTTAGTCTTGCTCATTTGTTCTGTTAGCACTTGAAATTTCACCTCAGGCTGAGAAAGGTAAACCTCAAGGCAACATCAAACCACTTAGCCTCGTAGCTAGCCCTACGGGGCGAGAGAGGGCTCTCTCCGGTCTATCTCGATGAAGATCTTCAATGGGCGAGATAACCAATATAGTAACACTGATTTTAGGCTAGTAAACTGATCAAAAGGGTTGATTTGGGATTTTTAGGGTTTTTGGTGGCAAATTGAGGAAGTGGCAATTTTGGGTGCGGGGTTTGGACACAGTTTCTGCAGGGGGTTCTTTGGGGCGAGGTAGGAGACAGTATTGATGCCTTTGATTGAGGTGAATGGATGAGAAAGATAGGTGAGGAGCTAAGGAGAGCAAACAATAACTTTGAATTCTCCTTAAACAGTAGAAAACATTGAAATTAAACAAACTTAAAAGCAGAGCATGACAGTCATGAATTCTACTTTAACACTTCATTTGTTTAATGTGCAGAAGGAAAAGAAAGGAAATGATTTCACATAACACACTTACAAGTACATAGAGAAACACACCATCAATACATGTAACCACAAGAATACCAAAAAGGACTGCAAAACCCTGGTCTTCCTTAGCCAAAAATTGCAGAGATGCAGTGAATAATACAATGATAGCTTATCCCTCAAGAGTCCAACCATGAAAATGAGCAAGAAAGTACATAATATAGATCATCTAACCTCTTTCCCTGCCTCCATGGTCAAGCTCACTATCCTAGGAGCTGTTTCAACCACTTCTAAACTAAGCACTACAAACTAGGCAGTCAAAACAACTTGCCTCTATAAGTTAGGAAACCAATTCATTCATTTAATTTTCACCCTTTTCATGAATGAATCTTCTAGAAGAGGTACTTAAGAGTAAAAGTGTCATAAAAGTACAATAATTACATCAAAGAACCTAATAATCCACCCCAAAAAGTCAAACAGGGTCAAACTGCGTTTTTCTGGGCTGTACACTGAAATCTGGAGAAGTTTGCCTGACGGGTCGTGCGCCTCTGCCTGACGGGTCGCGCGCCTTTGGGACCACATTTGGGGCACTTCCAGGTGGAAAAATTGAGCAAGAGTAGGCTTGTTGGAAAGGTCTGTGAGTCTACTTTCCAACCCAACTGGAATTTCTGAATTTGCTGGTCATTTGCCCCTTCCAAATTGCAATCTCCCAAGACTGCTTTCTGCAACTCAAAAATGTGGCAGAAAGTCAATTTTTGCTTGTTTTTTGACTTTCTGGAGGCCCAAAACTTCATAAAATCTCAAGTCCATTGATGAGCATATGTAACTTCTCATGACAAGTCTGGAAATGCTGAGTTTTTGCAAAATGGAGTTGCCATGACATAGGGTCGTGCGGGGGGTGAGACTCGTTAATGGACAAAAACCTGTAAATTGCCTGAAAAATCAAAATTGACCCAAAATTTTCAAAATTTCTTGGGATTTGTGCTGTGGTTGAGCTATTTAGTGCCATGTTCCTTTTGATGTGATGCATTCTCAGCCAGAGGTGGAGTGTTGCTTTCCACTCGAGGTGAAGTGTTGTTTTCTACTCGAGGTGAACCACTCTGAATACACCTGTTGACCTCTTCAGATGCCCTATGCAATGGAAACATGTGTTCATATGGAGCTGACATTTGGGTATGGTCCACCTTGTTGATAGTCATTAGAAATCCCCCGAGTTGCATTTCCCTTCACCAGCCTTGTGTGTAATGTTTGAAAATTTTGTGGCTGCAAGTAAGCATCCTCTACAACCATCTTAGACCGAGAGTCTTCACGTTTTATATCATCCTGTGATATCCTGGTGTATAAAGAAGGATTCTGGGGCCCAATCACAGCATCCACTTGAGCTGCCATTGGTTCTCTAATTCTGTTATCATTAGATGCAGCACCACCTAGAACTTCACCATCCCTACACGACTTCATGAGATGATAAGCAACACCAACACGATCAAAACTTCCAGATAGTGGTGTTATAAGGAATTCATACCATCTAACATGACACACAACAAATTTGTCTCTTTTGAGGAGATAACCAAGAAATGTCTCAAATTCTAATGATTGTTGCCGATTCTGGCCAGCTGCATGAAAATAAACCCGATGCAACTTTGATAGTGGAAGCATTGCCGCTGGAGTCATCTCCTTAACATGCAAGGCTACAGGTATCTTCACTAGAGAATTGGAGCATGAAACTTGGCTGATTGGCTTTCCATATTTGTACAACATAATAAAGGTATTTGACTTATCTTCTTCGGGGACCTTATTCAAATCCATCAACACCATTCTCATCCTCGATTAAGCAAACCTTGCAAAATTTGGCAATTTGTGGCTCCTTGGCAAATTTGCAGGTAGTTTGATATTGAGGGCGCTGACAGGTTGCGCGCCTCACCCAACGGGTCGTGCACCACTGACGGGTCGCACCTGTGTAAATTTTGCACTGGAAAAGGCAGCCTGATGGGTCGCGCGCCTCTGACGGGTCGCGTGCCAGGCTCAACGGGTCGCGTTTTGCAGGAGGCTTTTGGAGGCCTTCCCAGTATCAAAATTGGGCACATGATAGCGCGTTGGAAAGGTATTTGAGTCTACTTTCCAACCCAACTAGAATTTTTCAATTTTGAGTTCATTTTCCCTGTCAAAAATCAAATCTTCCAAGACTGGTCAAAATGTGCCAAATGAGGCTGCTTCAAGGAAGAGTGCTTTTGCAGTCAACTTTTGAATGCCTTCCTCAACCCCAAATTGAGCTCATGATAGATCATTTAAAATAAATTTGTGTCTAGTTATCATTTTACCCATCAAGCAAATCATTTGGCCAACCAAGATAGGAGAAAACTTTATTTTCCCAAGGTCACTTCAGAGGTGTCTTTGATTCTCCTGAGGCAATAGTATTCTTGACATTTCTATCAAACCATGACACCTGTGAAAAAAGTAAAAGAGGTTTTTCTTTTTTGGCATATTATGGACAAAAACCTCTCTCAGTTTCCCAAAATTCACCTTTGATTTCTCTAAAACATCTTTTGAGTGAAACTTATCCCGATGTGTGAAACAAGGAATTCTGTCGAAATGAAGCGAAATGAAGGGGATAGGGGGCTTCTAAATTCTTTAGGAAACTTTTGAGAGTGGGGAGGGATGTTAGGAAGTAGGGGAAAGTGGAATCTCAGAGATTGAGTGAGGGGAAGGGGTCCAAAAGGACAAAACACAGGCCAAACCTAGAAAATTGCCAGGTTGTAGCTAGAAACTAGGGTTTGTGCAAAAATGAGGAATTTGGGGGATCTAAGGGATGGGAAGAATTTGATAGGATATTTTAAGGATAGGGGAAGGTGTATGAACATCTGGATACAAGTTTTTCCGATGACTTGACCGTCCAAGAGAAATTGGCTTTCAAAACCCTAGGAGAGGGAAATGACCTTGCCAAGGCACAACTGAAGCATGAACAAGGTGTAACATGACCCAATGGAACCTAATATGATGATGACAACCCTATGAATGATGATACACTCAGCTGAATGATGACATGGACTGACATTTGGGAAACTTTGAAAGGAGTGAAAACAAACCCTAGACCTAATGCCTAGTGACCAAATTTTGCTTGAAAACTCTTTGAAATGACAAAATTTGACCTTGACACTCTGAGATCACTTTGTAAGAGCATATTTGATCACTGGAGGAAGGCTGGAAAGACTGACACTAACATTGGCTCCAATGGGGATGGTAGCTCCTTGGAGGTGCCAAGAGCGACAGATCTCTGGAAGAGCTAGACAGTGCCTTCATTCATTGGGCAATGGAGTCAAAAACTCAAGCTGAAATGCATGACTGAAAAACGATGACTTGACAACACAAATTGACTCTTACTCAACTAAAACTGACTCAATACTTAAACACAACCGACAAATTGGAAATGATTCTCAAAATGGAGCTTATTCATCACAACCTACTCTAACAGTTTCATTCATCACCTGATCAAGTGAAATGAAACAACCAATGCAACTAAGTAAGTATTTCGTTTGTTGTTCGAATCCTCCGCAAGTGCTCGCTTATGAACAACAAGAGAGAAATACTGAAAGGCAACTCCCATGACAACTTGGAAACAGATACGTTGAATGATATGGATTCACTATCCACCTCCAAAAACACTGCATAAGGATCATGAAATTCAAGCACACTGGAACTTAGCTCACCCAATGGATTACTTCTCTTCTCCTCATACCATGAATGCAAATTTTGATCTGAGCCTTGTGACGAGACCTCTGCTGAAAATGACAAATAAACTGGCTGCCGGATCAAATTCATATCAGCACATGTTTCAAGCTCACATGTAGTTAATGGAGAAAGACTTTGACTGCAAACCTCATCCAAAACATCAGCTATTGGATCATGAAAAACTTGAAAAGACTGCTGCGATCCCATTTCTATTGGTTCCATTGTGATTACATGATTGCCTACATGCTGCTCATTCTTCACTGAAGATGGACTATGCAAATTTCCCTTCAAATACTGAAATGATTCAAAACAGAAAGGTAGGGAACCTTCTTGTATCATTTGATCAAATATGTCAGCTTCCGTGCCTTCATCTGCAACTTGAAAACCAATGGCATTTGGGGGCTGCAAATCTGAATATGAGAAGTCTGGAACAAGGTTTTTATTGCCTTCAAGATGGTCTAGATCAAGACTTGTTGACAGCTGATTTCTAATTTCATGGAAGTTGTCTCTAATGAACTGACATGAATCAAAACAAAAAGGCAAAGATCCTTCACTTACTTCAAACTTTGCTGCACTTTCCTCATCACTGTCATAGCTGATATGTGATGGCTGAACATTGTATTCGAGCTGCTGAAAATGAACTTCCTCCACCCACAAACTAACTGTTGGTTTGTCTGTAAGATTAGCTTTTGTTTGGAGAACATAATCATCATCATACTGATCAAACTGAGGCAAATCATCGGTATAAAACATATCATCAAGCATGCAGGTCATATCAACAGTGCTTTCTTCTCCAAGGTGATCTACAAAACAATCATTATGAGATCCATGACAACTAGGGTAAGAAACAAAATGTTTTGGATCAGCAACTTGTTCTTCTTCAATCAACGCGCCATGAGTTTGAACATCATAATAATTTCTTGCGGTGACCTTCTCCATCATCTTTTCCACTGCACTTACCAAAATGTCAAGCTTTACCTCTAGAGATGTTGATTCGGCTAGATCTATGTTTTTCATATCTTGTTCTTTCAACCTTTCCCGTCGGATCAACAGATGAGCTTCTACATTTACTGCACTGTTTTGCATCTCGTGAAGTGTTGCAACATTCATTTCTCTCAGCTGAAACTCCATCTCCGGATCAAAGGCACTCGGATAGTGCAAGAGAGCAGATCTAGGAGAAGGTCTAATATCAACTGGCATTGAATAATAAACTTGATTAAATCTGGCCGAAAACTGTTGTACTGTCTCCCCTGGTAATCTTTTCAGTTGGTTATACTCTTCTACAATCAAGAAAAGGTTCTGCCCGATCATCCACCTGTCGAGAAAAACTTTGACAAACTGCTGGAAATCTGAAATGCTTGCATCAGGCAGGGTTTTGAACCAACTCTTCACTTTGTCTTGCAAAGAAAGAGAAAAAAGCCTTATACTAACATCTTCTTCATCAACTTCAAAAAGATCTAGAAAATTCTCAAGATTCTGCACATGTTGCTCAGCATTGACATTCTTACATTCACCATCAAACCTCGGCAAGTATATATCATAGTTTTTGGGGAAAGCATGAAGAAAAGAAGGTAAAACAAGAGGTTTATACCGATCTGGAATTTTACAAGATGTAGGGGTATGTACAGCAAGTATAGAATCAGACTTGGTCTCTTGAGACTCATCAATTTGAATATGGTCATCACAGAATTCGGAAAAAGGATCTTGATCAAGCTCAAAGGCATGCAAATATTTGGTATTCACAATCTTCAGAGGGAAAGAATCAACTGCAGGCCTAGGATCTTTTCTCAAGCATAGTATACTTTGCAAAGCCTTCTTGACATTCTTGGGAAAAGAAAAGAAATAATTTATGACAAAGAACAAAATGTCTTGGATGAAATTCCAACTTGAATACCTGATATGTCCATGTTGTCCTTTCATGTTTTTGCTGGTCGGGATCATCCTCCAGTGGAGTCTTTGGATCTGATCTCGAAACTGACTTAGAGTCGCCAAGTGAATGATTTCAGCCTTTCAAGTGTCTGATCGTTGTCCACTATCAACAATCATATCTGAACTTGATACATGTACTGGGGTAAAATGCAAATGAAGTGGTCGTATTCACAAGCTCACGGAGATTGACTGAAGCAGCGTTTATCTACTTCGGCTTATGCAAAGCAAAAGCGTTTCGAAGGCTACCTGGCATAACTTCAGGCTCCGTCTAAGACTTATGAAACCAACACATCAATCAACAAACAAGTTTGTTCTCCCCAGTATGGTCGCCATATGTTAGCGCTTGAAATTTCACCTCAGCCTGAGAAAGGTAAACCTCAAGGCAACATCAAACCACTTAGCCTCGTAGCTAGCCCTACGGGGCGGGAGAGGGCTCTCTCCGGTCTATCTCGATGAAGATCTTCAATGGGCGAGATAACCAATATAGTAACACTAATTTTAGGCTAGTAAACTGATCAAAAGGGTTGATTTGGGATTTTTAGGGTTTTTGGTGGCAAATTGAGGAAGTGGCAATTTTGGGTGCAGGGTTTGGACACAGTTTCTGCAGGGGGTTCTTTGGGGCGAGGTAGGAGACAGTATTGATGCCTTTGATTGAGGTGAATGGATGAGAAAGACAGGTGAGGAGCTAAGGAGAGCAAACAATAACTTTGAATTCTCCTTAAACAGTAGAAAACATTGAAATTAAACAAACTTAAAAGCAGAGCATGACAGTCATGAATTCTACTTTAACACTTCATTTGTTTAATGTGCATAAGGAAAAGAAAGGAAATGATTTCACATAACACACTTACAAGTGCATAGAGAAACACACCATCAATACATGTAACCACAAGAATACCAAAAAGGACTGCAAAACCCTGGTCTTCCTTAGCCAAAAATTGCAGAGATGCAGTGAATAATACAATGATAGCTTATCCCTCAAGAGTCCAACCATGAAAATGAGCAAGAAAGTACATAATATAGATCATCTAACCTCTTTCCCTGCCTCCATGGTCGAGCTCACTATCCTAGGAGCTATTTCAACCACTTCTAAACTAAGCACTACAAACTAGGCAGTCAAAACAACTTGCCTCTATAAGTTAGGAAACCAATTCATTCATTTAATTTTCACCCTTTTCATGAATGAATCTTCTAGAAGAGGTACTTAAGAGTAAAAGTGTCATAAAAGTACAATAATTACATCAAAGAACCTAATAATCCACCCCAAAAAGTCAAACAGGGTCAAACTGCGTTTTTCTGGGCTGTACACTGAAATTGGAGAAGTTTGCCTGACGGGTTGCGCGCCTCTGCCTGACGGGTCGCGCGCCTTTGGGACCACATTTGGGGCACTTCCGGGTGGCCAAATTGATCAAGAGTAGGCTTGTTGGAAATTTCTATGAGTCTACTTTCCAACGCAACTGGAATTTCTGAATTTGGTGGTCATTTTCCCCTTCAAAATTGCAATCTCCCAAGACTACTTTCTGCAACTCAAAAATGTGGCAGAAAGTCAATTTTTGCTTGTTTTTTGACTTTCTGGAGGCCCAAAACTTCATAAAATCTCAAGTCCATTGATGAGCATATGTAACTTCTCATGAAAAGTCTGGAAATGCTGAGTTTTTGCAAAATGGAGTTTCCATGATATAGGGTCGTGCAGGGGGTGAGACCCGTTAATGGACAAAAACCTGTAAATTGCCTGAAAAATCAAAATTGACCCAAAATTTTCAAAATTTCTTGGGATTTGTGCTATGGCTGAGCTATTTAGTGCCATGTTCCTTTTGATGTGATGCATTCTTAGCCAGAGGTGGAGTGTTGCTTTCCACTCGAGGTGAAGTGTTGTTTTCTACTCGAGGTGAACGAATACACCTGTTGACCTCTTCAGATGCCCTATGTAATGGAAACATGTGTTCATATGGAGCTGACACATTTGGGTATGGTCCACCTTGTTGATAGTCATTAGAAATCCCCCGAGTTGCATTTCCCTTCACCAACCTTGTGTGTAATGTTTGAAAATTTTGTGGCTGCAAGTAAGCATCCTCTACAACCATCTTAGACCGAGAGTCTTCACGTTTTATATCATCCTGTGATATCCTGGTGTATAAAGAAGGATTCTGGGGCCCAATCACAGCATCCACTTGAGCTGCCATTGGTTCTCTAATTCTGTTATCATTAGATGCAGCACCACCTAGAACTTCACCATCCCTACACGACTTCATGAGACGATAAGCAACACCAACACGATCAAAACTTCCAGATAGTGGTGTTATAAGGAATTCATACCATATAACATGACAAACAACAACTTTGTCTCTTTTGAGGAGATAACCAAGAAATGTCTCAAATTCTAATGATTGTTGCCGATTCTGGCCAGCTGCATGAAAATAAACCCGAGGCAACTTTGGTAGTGGAAGCATTGCCGCTGGAGTCATCTCCTTAACATGCAAGGCTACAGGTATCTTCACTAGAGAATTGGAGCATGAAACTTGGTTGATTGGCTTTCCAACTTTGTACAACATAATAAAGGTATTTGACTTATCTTCTTCGGGGACCTTAATCAAATCCATCAACACCATTCTCATCCTCGATTAAGCAAACCTTGCAAAATTTGGCAATTTGTGGCTCCTTGGCAAATTTGCAGGCAGTTTGATATTGAGGGTGCTGACAGGTCGCGTGCCTCACCCAACGGGTCGCGCGCCACTGACGGGTCGCACCTGTGTAAATTTTGCACTGGAAAAGGCAGCCTGATGGGTCGCGCGCCTCTGACGGGTCGCGCGCTAGGCTCAACGGGTCGCATTTTTCAGGAGGCTTTTGGAGGCCTTCCTGGTGTCGAAATCGGGTGAAGGATAGCGCGTTGGAAAGTTATTTGAGTCTACTTTCCAACCCAACTGGAATTTTTCAATTTGGAGTTCATTTGCCCTGACAAAAATCAAATCTCCCAAGACTGGTCAAAATGTACCAAATGAGGCTGCTTCAAGGAAGAGTGTTTTTGCAGTCAACTTTTGAATGCCTTCTTCAACCCCAAATTGAGCTCATGATAGCTCATTAGAAATATCTTTGTGTATAGTTATCATTTTACCCATCAAGAAAATCATTTGGCCAACCAAGCTAGGAGAAAACTTGATTTTCCCAAGGTCACTTCAGAGGTGTCTTTGATTCTCCTGAGGCAACAGTATTCTTGACATTTCTATCAAACCATGACACCTGTGAAAAAAGTAAAAGAGGTTTTTCTTTTTTGGCATATTATGGACAAAAACCTCTCTCATTTTCCCAAAATTCACCTTTTATTTCTCTAAAACATCTTTTGAGTGAAACTTATCCCGATGTGTGAAACAAGGAATTCTGTCGAAATGAAGCGAAATGAAGGGGATAGGGGGCTTCTAAATTCTTGAGGAAATTTTTGGGAGTGGGGAGGGATGTTAGGAAGTAGGGTAAAGTGGAATCTCAGAGATTGAGTGAGGGGAAGGGGTCCAAAAGGGAAAAACACAGGCCAAACCTAGAAAATTGCCAGGTTGTAGCTAGAAACTAGGGTTTGTGCAAAAATGAGGAATTTGGGGGATCTAAGGGATGGGAAGCATTTGATAGGATATTTTAAGGATAGGGGAAGGTGTATGAACATCTGGATACAAGTTTTTCCGATGACTTGACCGTCCAAGAGAAATTGGCTTTCAAAACCCTAGGAGAGGGAAATGACCTTGCCAAGGCACAACTGAAGCATGAACAAGGTGTAACATGACCCAATGGAACCTAATATGATGATGACAACCCTATGAATGATGATACACGCAGCTGAATGATGACATGGACTGACATTTGGGCAACTTTGAAAGGAGTGAAAACAAACCCTAGACCTAATGCCTAGTGACCAAATTTTTCTTGAAAACTCTTTGAAATGACAAAATTTGACCTTGACACTCTGAGATCACTTTGTAAGAGAATATTTGATCACTGGAGGAAGGCTGGAAAGACTGACACTAACATGTTCATTCATCACCTTTAATCTGGCCAATGCTTCAGACAATTCCCTTTTTTTCTGTACTACACTCGAGTCTATCCTCTGTTTCTCTTTGAGCAATTAATCATTTAATTGACTATTTGTCTGCCATTGTATTGATAGTTGTTGTTCTAATTTTTCTATTTTTCACTGTGCTTCAGACACCTGCGACTGCAATGAACCAATCATTTGATCTTTTTCCTTAAGGAGATTGCTTAATTTCGAGGCTTTATCCATGGTGGCTGCCGAATACGCTCCGGCATACTGGGATAGTTTCGTAAGGGTTAAATTCCTCCTTTCACACCACATTAGCCATCTCTGTTTGATCTGGAAAAAGGGAAGATTGATCAATTCTCCTCCTTTTCCTCTGTCTTTTCACCACAACCCTGTGTTTGGGACTATAAAAGACATCTAATGGTGGTATGTCTTCTATCTGTAAAACAATTTGATCAGATGGATCTTTAGGAATTATTTCCACATCTTTGCTAATTGGTAGGTTGCTGGTTCCTTCAATTGGAACTGTAGTTGTGGTCGTTTCTTGACTGACTGTCACTTGGGGTGTGCCGAATCCTTGTGAAGTCTTGGGATTGTTTATAATAGAGTCAAATTGTTGCCACTCTTTGAGGAGTTTGGGATCAATTTGAGTCTCTAAATCAATAACTTCACTGTCCTGCTTCTTTTCTTTCTCCTGCTCTGTTTCCTGCTCTTTTCCTTTTTCTGGCTCTTTTCCCTTTTCGAGAATTTTCTCTGTAGCAGGAGGCTCGTCAATACTCTTTTGTTCAGGCTCGCTTGACTTAGTTGTTGGTGTAGTAGCCAATAAGTCCAGAGGCAGAGTTTGCAACCTCTGTTCTCTGAGCCTATTGAATTCTACCAGTCCTTCATCATTATATTTCATCTTGGCCAATGTTTTAACCTGAGACAATGATTCTGCTGAAGAAAATAGGTCATCAAATTCATCTTTTTCATGGTCAAACTTAGTAAGTTTGGCCTGTTCAAGCACATTATAGGCAACCTTCCGGGGATCAAATTGCCTGTTAGGGATGGTCGCAAGATTGAGCATATTTATTTTTCCTGTTTCCTTCTCAGCATGTTTGTAATCAAGTAGAGTATAAACACCACATCTCAAAGGGAATATGGGCCATGACTGCTTTTTAGAAGTCCTAAGAGTTTTGGATGTTCTAGCTGTTGTTATTTGGTAAGCTAACTCTCGTGCCAACAGTTTATCAGGTACATACAATGGGAGGACATGGGGTCTTGTGGTGCTACCAAACACCCTTATATATGTGAACTTATCTTCCCCGAACCAATTCCCCACAGCAGTCAAGTCAACTTCTGCCTCCTCGGAAATCCTTGGAGCAGGCTTATCAAAAATGGCATAATAGATAGGCAACATGAAACCATTACAGATTTGATACAAGTGGTCTTTATAATGTGCCTTCCATAACATCTGATGATAGATGTAGATTGGCTTAGGGTCCTGTGGCGTCCACCTCCACCCAAGTATCAGGTATTCGGAATTAAAGAAAAGCATATCCATAACATAAGCACTGTAATAGAATGGGGGAATAGTCCTGGTGGTTTTGCGTGAATTGAATCTAAAATGAAGAATTGCAGAGGCTAATTTATCAGACAATATATTCGCCCAATCCATGACATAACTACTAACAACCACTTCCATTAAAGGAACCATTTCGATAGTAAATTTTGCTGAATCATGAATTCCCCATATCCTATACATCATTGCCCCAGCGTAGTGTAACAGTAAGGAGATGACAAGGAATCCACAGAGTACTTACCCGATGATTCATGTTTGTGCTTTGCGAGATTCTGTCTCCATTGTCTAATCGGGGCTAATTCCATCTCATTCTCCTCTGCAAAATTCTCCAGAAAAGCTTTGTTGTATTTCTTTTCAGGTTCAGGAAAATGATACATTTTCCTTAAGTCGTCAGGCTGAAATGAACCAAAAACTCTTCCATCAACTGTGCAAAACGTCCTATTAGAAACTTTAATTTGTTTGACCCCCCATCTAACCACATCAGTGTAAGGAAGAATTTTCTCCCGAGCTGCTATCCTATGCAAAAATGAGTCGGCTAAATATTTTAGGGAGGCGTCTGATTTATTAGTTGAGCCTGAAGTAGCTTCTTCCGACACTTCCTCCAGTTCTTCTACCTCAATTAAATTATAGATGCTTTGCCAGCTTGTATTTCCAAGGCCGAGACATGTAGTGTCTGAGATTAGGCCCTTTTTGCTTGGTCCTGGGTCACTGGTGGGCTGGACTGTTACTGCAGGGGCCGCTGCTGCTGCAGATCTCTTGGATTTCTTTCCCATTTGCTTAAAACTTGATATTTCGACAGACTTCTACACAAGGAAGGAAACAAGCATGATACAGAGAAATAGATAACATGAGCCAATATGAAAGAGTTATATCTTTTAACGAATAATCAAAGATCATAGTGAAATTGCCGCAGATAGAATCTAAGTGGAAAATCTCGGCATAACTGCTTCATTAATTGGCCGCTTCACCTGTTAATCATGATAAGGGAGCTTTTAAATATCCATCATAATGTCTATATGGTGAATAATCAATTCAAGCGTGGCTTACATTTTTGGCGGCTAATCGCATTTGATGATTGGTGACGTGAAAAGGAGGGTTTTAATAATAGTCCAAAATATCGTTTAATCACCAAAGGTGGTATAATGCATGCCAATCTTTAATATGCTTAGAAACACGTGCCTTGATTTAATGTATCACAATCGGGAAGGGGCTCAGGTCACTTTACTTACGGTATTGCGAAATCGCCGATCGCCAATGGCGATACGCCTTATCGCATCGGGGGATTTGAAGGTGTCACAGTTAATGAATTGATTGTTACAGCCGATGGCTAATAGCGATACCTCTTATCGCATCGGAGGAATAGGGGGGGGATGCCTTATATATACGATGCACTTTGCCTTTCCCCGATATCCATTAGCGATTTCCCTTTTCGAATCGGAGTAATTCAATGGGTCTTTATATATGTTTTTCTTATTATTGCAATATGCGATCTTGCGATCGCTTTATCGTAATAATAAAAAGCTTTATGATTTGTTTAAAAGACCTATTTTATCATTGTTTGAAAGGTATATCATATTTCAGTCGGACCTTTTGATGAGGGTTTTTTCTAATAATGAGTTAATACCAATTTATTCACACATCTATGTTTAAAAGGGACCCATTTCATATTATGATTTTAAAGAAAATTTTTATGAAATGGGGGCTTGTTTTACAGTACAACAGGTCCAAGCAAGAATCTCCTCTACTTTGACAAGCCTCACACTCTTCCCAATGAGATCAAAAGGTATGTAATCTCTCCTCTCAAGCTCAATTAGGAAGACTAAATTCCAACAACATTTCACCTCAAAAATATTCAGCTTTCAACCTCCTTAGTAACCAGCCCAATGCCTCATTTTATAGTGCAAAGGAAGGAGGTTACAAGTCCACCTATGAAGGGATAGAATCCTCCTTCAAAGGGATAAGCTCCTCACATCAAGGGGTTAGCTCCTTTAGGTATGGGATGCATGAACCTTAAAGGAGCGAACTTGCCACCGCAAGATTCCCTCTAGAAGCTTCCAGAAATAACCCAAAGTGAGTTTTTAAGAATGTTTTTGCGCCTTTTTGACTTTTACAGGGGTTCGCACCCATTACACAAAGACAGAGTGGTCAGGTACGCAAGGGACATGACCAGTTGGTGCGGGACCGCAGCTAATGCTAAGAGAAAGTGAGGAACTAGAGTTTTAGAGATTTTTAAGGGCTTTCTCTTATTTTTCAAGGCTTGACATGAAGAGCTGAGGTTTAAGACTTGCAAAGGAGGAAAGTATGAGTGGTGATAGACTCACACTGATTGCAGAATGTCATGGTGACAATATTTTGTGCAATAGTAGGTGAGGTGATTTAAGACCGATGAGAAGCTAGGAAGAGCATGTGACCATCATGGATCCTTCCTAAACTGTTGAAAACATGAACTGTGAATATTTTCCCAAAGCAGAGCATTAATGTTATGGATTCTGCCTATCAAATTGAAAACATTCACTTAGAAGCAATGAAATGATTAATGAAGTACACAAAACATTTAGCTGCAATATCTAATTAATCTCCTACTGTACATTCAGAGCATAAGCCTCCAGCTGAATCCAACCCTTTACAATGAGAAAGAATAAGAAGATATACGCATTTTTTCAACCTCCTCCCATCCTTAGGGGTCGAATCCCTAATATGAGGAGCTAATCTAACCAACACTGAACAAGAAACTGGAATCTAGGCATCCTAACAACTTGCCTCTAAAAGTGAGGAAATTGATTCATTTGTGCTCAAAATGACTTTTAAGCTAATGAATCTACACTCTACTAGTAATGATCCATAATATTTACAAGCCAAGTCATCATTTACAGTATGAAAACATCTTCCATGATAAAAAAATCCACGAACACAGTAAAATGGTCATCTGTGAAAAATTTGTCCCACACGCAGCACCACTGGTCCAACAAGCAGCGCCACTTTTAGGTCATGTTTGGATGCCTTCCCGGCATCCAAATTGCACTCATGATAGCGCATTGGAAATATCTTCAAGTATAATTTCCAAAACACCTAGAATTTCTTTCATTTGAAGCTCATTTGACTGCTCAAAAGTTGATTCTCCCAAGACTGCTTTTGTGTGTCCAAAAAGTGGCAGAAATGTCATTTTTGGGGTGTTTTTTGACTTTTTGGTGGACCATTTCTATCCCAAAAACTTAGAAAATTCATAGGGTGCATGTACTCATCACTATGAATCTAAAAATTTAAGCCATTTGTCCATTGGGTTCCCCTACGAAAAGCGCAGCGCCAGTGGCGCTGTGCATTGAGCTAGATTTTCTGTGTTTAAAATTTTCAAAATTTGCAAATGAAAAAAACTCCTCCAAACTTGACCAAAATTGGTCAGCAGCACCATCATCAAGTATCCTGATGAGCCAAGGAAGCTCCAACAAGCAACCTAAGCCTATCTTCCTCTTTTTTTCCTTTTAAAGCCCGTTTTAGCGTTGCTTTCATATGTTTGACCCTCATATTGCAAATTTTGTTCCAGGTCCTATAGTGGTAGGCCATGTGCTTGATGATCTGGTTGTCCCTATTAGCCTTTTGCAGGATCTTTTCTAAGTGAAAATTTACTCTTTCAAGCCAAACCTCTCTATCGCCCTCAATTTCCTTCTCAATTGGAGTCAAAGTGATTGGTGCCTCTTCCTCTTGCATTGCTGACTTACCCTTCTTGCATTGTCCTTTTATCTTGAGAAGTTCCAGCTCCATGAGGACCTGCTTATCACTCAACTGCTTGTTCTCTTGTTCCAAATATGTGATGACATACTTGGCTCTCTCTAAATTGTCCATCAATGCTTGGATTTGGGCCTCTTTCTCCTGTATGATGATGTTCCCTTTTGTTGCTTCACCCTGAGCCTCTAAGTCAATTGTTTCTATGCCATGATGAATATAATGTTGTTCTGGCTCATCATGCTCTGTCAAATCAAAGTCTCTTTCCTCCTCATCATCAAGATCTTCCACCTGCATCTTTTCTTCCCCTTTGTGCGACCACTACACCTGTTCCTACTGTGTTGATGAAGAAGGCAAAGCCCCTTCCACACCCTGTGGAGCAAGCATTTTCCTATGAGTGGATGAAGAAGGCAATATCCCTTCCACATCAAGTGGAGAAAACACTTTCCTATCAGCTGGAAACAATCTTCTTGTGCCCCTTTGGTATGTCTTGTAGGTCCCAGGCACCTCAGTAGCTCTAGTCTCTTTGGCCTTCTCATCTGTCTTCACCTGAGCACTACTATAAGGTCCTCCTGATTCTTGAGACACTAGTGGAGGAATTTGAGGATCCCTGAAGATGTCATGAGCAATAAATGTCTCCTATGAGATGTTGAGGAGGTTAAGATGATGAAGCACAATCATCTTGATCAGGGAATAATGATAAAGGCTATTCATCTGCTGAGGGTATGGCTTTTTTTGTATAAAGTGGGCCATCTTCTCAATATTCCTGAAAAATAAATAAGGGAGGTTTAACATCCTCACCTAAGTAAAATGCATGAGAAGTTTGATGTGATATGTGAACAATCTGGAAAATATTCCCTCACAAGTGAAATATTTCATGATGATTTTCTTCATGGGAGCATCCTTGTCTTCAAGGAATCTGAAAGGAAAAAGCCTTTTTGCTTCATTTTTGTACCTAGGTTTGATGTAAGGCTCATAATAGTGTTCATCCAGGTCCTGTGCCTTGTACCATTTCTCTCCCACATTTGGAATCCTAGTCGCATCCGCAATGATGGAGGGTGAAATTGTGAATGTCACCCCAGTAAGAGTCACTTTATTGTCACGAAGATTGGTCAGAAAAAGCCTAGTGAGCTCATGATGGTGTTGAACTCTCTCTACCTACTCACAGAACTCATAGCACCCTAGATGCCTGAAACAAGTGATAGCCAAATGAGAGGCCTGCAACTCTCTAAGGTTTGATGGCTCTTCCCTGATAATTTTTCCTCCCTTGTGTGGTTTTCTCTAATGCCTAGGTCTATCTGCTGAACTGTCACTGCCAGTGTTTTCCTCCTCCTCATAGTCTCTATCTCCTTTGTCCATGTTTGCAAATTTTGAGGCTGTGCACTCCTAGAAAAGGGATGAAGGGGGTGAGCAAGAGTGATTAGGAATAAGGGAAGGGGAGGTGACCTTGTGAGGTATTTGGTGGGCTAGAAAATGAATGGGAGGGTATGAATCATAAAAATGAGGGAGAGGGGCTTGGGTTTTTGAAGTATTTCTTATGGGATGAAGGACAAAGGGATATAAAATGTTATGGAGTAATATAGGGAAGAGATTTAGGGTTTTAGTGATAGGTGATGGGAGGAATAATAGGGGTTAGGGAGAAAAATTACTTGTTTGAGGGAAAGGAGAGCAATTTTGATGTTTTTTAGGTGGCAGGAGGTATTTTGGCCCTTGTTGACCCAATGCGCAGTGCCTCCTACAAGCACGCAATGCCCTTCTGTAAGCGCAACGCCATTGTTTTCTCCACTGCCAAAATCATCCTACATGTAATGCTCAGTCTCTACATGCAGCGCTCCATCTTGAACGCACAGCGCCAGCTCCAACTACCCAAACAAGCAGCGCCAATCACCCTAAGCACAACACCAGCTCCAACTGCCCCAAATGCATAGTGCCAATCACCCTAAGCGTAGCGCCACTTCTCCTTGGCCCAAAACTTACTCAACTTCTCCTCTCTTCTTCACTTTTTGACTCCTTCTTTGCCAAATAAGAATGATAAGCTTGAAAATGAAATGTGACACCTTATATAGGAGTAGATTTTGATTTTTCATTAGAAAAACCCACTTTCTAATGTTTTTTACCTTTTCAAAATCTTTGTTTTAATGCCTTTTCTTCATTGTTCCTTTTCAGGTGGATGATGCTCAATTTGAACTGATTTTTGCAGTGGTTCATTGTCTTGTAGCAAGGAGAGATGCATTGATGCAGCTGGGATCATTTATTACATAAAGTGACTTAAATTACATAAAAATATAAATTAACCTAAAATACTCTGTTTTCACCTCAAAAACATGTTTTTGAGGTGAAAATTACATTAGTGAAAGAGATAATTGTACAGTGACTATGACTTACTAGCAATCATTCTTGATTTATTTATCATCCTCATACCCTTGTTGCCCTTTATTTACACTTTTAAATCATGCCTTTGACCTTGGAAATGAACCCTAAAACCTAGTGAAAACATGTCCTAAGACCTAATGGAAACATGATTGCATTTGACTCTGAAACTATGGTTGAATATAACCTGGAGATGGGTCAAAAAGTGTACTTTATGAGGGAGAAATTGGATTTTCTGAGGAGAAGACAACCATCAGTGGATCAGTTTGACATGACCTAATGAAATGATGCAAAAATTTCAGTATGGGACCCCTAAAATGAAAATGCAAAGAGAAAATTTGATCCCTGATGGAAGTATGCAGATATTGACACTAACATTAGCCTTATTGGGGATGGAAGCTCCTTAGAGGTGTCAAGAACACTGAAGACCAAGTGCCTAGTTGATTGGGCCAATATAGTCAAAGAAACAAAAGACTGAAAATATATATATATATATATATATAAATAAATAAATAAATAAAAAATAAAATATAAAATATAAAATATAAAATATAAAAAAAATAAAAAGATAAAAAAATAAAAAATAAAAATAAAAATAAAATAAAATAAAATAAAATAAAAATATTAAAATAAAATCAAATAAAATGTCAATTTTGAAGAATAATGACTCAATACAAACTAAAAACTGACTCATAGCCGACTCTAAACTGACTCAAAACAAAACCAACCAAACTCAACACAAATCATTCAAGCTTTATAGCCTTCTCTTCGGGCCCCAAGCTCAGATGATATTGTACTTGAAATCTTGCACAGAAAAGTAAACCGGTATATACAATGATAGTGAAGCAACTTCAGGGAACATCATCAAAAGTAGTAGTGTTTCAGGAGCCTACCATTCACCGGTCCTCCTGAGCATTCTTGACCATCCATTTCCTTTAACAAAAATGCATTTTGTCCTTGATAGGCTGAGATTTTATACGGTCCTTTCTATATATTGTCAAACTTACCATGCTTTCCTTTTCGTAATTTCGTGCATCCCATCGCAACACTACATCTTCCAGCTGAAACTTTTCTGCCTTGGTTTTGCGGTCATAAATCCTCTTTATCTTCTCTTGCAGCCGAAAAGTGTTTTGAGAAACCTCTTCCCTTGTTTGTTGAAGGTGAATCATTTGATTAATCCTGCGTTGAATATCATCCTCTTCACTGTCGGCTTCTTGTAATAATCTCATGACCGGGACTGCAAGTGATGTGGGAAACACCGTATCAGTACCATAAACCAACTCAAAAGGTGACATACCTATTGATTTCTTGTTGCTCACTCTGTCAGCCCACAAGGCATTGACAAGCTTTCGATGCCAATTCTTTTTGTTTGCCTCCAACATTTTCTTGATAATGTTCACCAAGGATTTATTTGACGACTCAGCTAATCCATTGCCCTGCGGGTAGTATGCCATGGAATGACCCAATGTGATATTGTACTTGTTGCAAAACTCAACCATCCTCTTTGACTTAAATGCTGCTGCATTATCTGTAATAATCTTGTGAGGGAAACCAAAACAAGACAAGATATTAGATTCTAGAAACTGGATAATTACCGTGTTCATGGCTTGCCTTGTCAGAATGGCTTCAATCCACTTGGTGAAGTAATCAGTAGCTATCAAAATCCATCTATGTTGTGCTAATGATGTAGGATGGATTTCTCCTATGAAATCAAGTCTCCACTGCTGGAAATGTGCATTTACTTCAATTGGCTTCAGAGGAAGAGGAAGCAACTTCCTTTTTCCCCGAAAAGCTTGATATTCGTGGTAGCTCATAACTGTCTTATATAAATCTGAAACAATGTTGGCCAATAATACCTACTCTCAACACCTTATTAGCTATTGTCTTCCAAAACAAATGACCGCCACAATCACCTCTATGAAAATCATTCATTACCTGCTGAGCTTCATCTTCAACCAAACAATTAAGAAGAACCCCTCCCGGGTCTTTCCAATAGAGAGCACTATTTAAAATGCAGAATTTTGCAGACTTTAGTTTTAGTGATCTACCTTTACTTCTTAACATTCCAGGAGGCGGCGAAAGATGTTGAAGAACATATATTATATCAGAATACCAAGGTGATTTGAGAAACATTTCTGATACCTGAATGAGTGAGCCACCATCTTCGTCATCTGACATTGCTGCAATGAGATTTATGTCTAGAGCATGCAGATTTGATTCAACCATCATTTTTTCCAAGCCTTGTCCTTTGATCAGTTTGGTAGGCTTAATCTCAAGATTGTACTCCAACATTGCTGCTATCCACTTACCTCTTCTTCCCTCTGGATAAGTTTGCATGAGAACATCTTTGACAGCTCCGTTAGGAACATATGATATGGTATGTGAATGCAGAATGTAGACTAGGAAATCCTTCAATGCTTATATAAGAGTCAGAACTTGTTTCTCAATGATATTATAACGCAAAGTAGCATCTCTAATAGTCCGACTGAAAAAGGTAATGGGTTACTCCACCTGATCCATCTTTTGCATCAACACCGTAGCCATAATGTGCTCAGATGCAAATGAAAATATAATAAAATCATGAGTATAATCAAGACTGATCAAAACTAGGGTTGTGGTCAAAGCAAAATTTACCAAGTTGAACGATTTCATGGCATCCTCGGTCCATTTCACAGTGTTGTCCTTCTTCAACATATTAGTTAACTCACGTAAATTCTCAGCCAAATTTGGTATAAATCTATGTAAGAAATTCATCTTACCGTTGAAAGCTTGAATCTCCTTTTTGTTGCACGGAAAGTCTATTTGCTAGATTGCCTCCACCCTTGAAGGATCAATGTGAATACCATCTTTAGAAATTATATGACCAAGGAGTTTACCTTCTTCCATGGCAAAAAGACTCTTTTTCGGGTTTAAAGAAATCCTGAACTTCTTGCATTTCTGAAAAACAATCCTTAGGTGGTGCAAATGCTCATCATCAAAACCAGAAAATACTATCAAATCATCTAAATAGACTACCAAGAAAACATCCTTCTCATTAGCAAAAGCTATGTCCATTGCCCGCTGAAAAGTGGCTCCGACATTCTTCAGCCCAAATGGCATTTTGGCATACTGAAAAGTTCCCCATGGTGTTGTGAAGGCAGTTTTGTCTTGGTCTTTTTCATGCACCAAGATCTGATTATAGCCCGAGTAGCCATCTAGTAGTGACATCCGTGATGCTCCAACTACTCTTTGCAAAATATGGTCCATCTTAGGAAGAGGGTAATTATCCTTCAAGGACACTTTATTGAGGTTCCAGAAATCAATGCACAACCTTATCTCTTCAGTATTCTTTCGTACTGGGACCAAATTTTAAATCCAATCAGAAAAACTAATTGGAACAATGATACCAAATTTAAACAATCTATTCACCTCTTTCTCGATGGATGGCAGCAGCTTTGGATTGATTCTTCTCAACTTTTGTCTAAAAGGTTCTTGATACAGCTTGATAGGAATAGTGTGCTGAATGATTTTCTTGTCATACACTTTCAAATCTGAATAATCCCACGCAAAAACATCAAAAAATTCAGAAAGCAACTTAACATACTTAGCCTTTGCCTCAGGAGACAATGTTTTTGATAACTATACAAGCTTGGACTGATCTTTTGTTCCAAGATTTACGTCTTCAACTCCTTTGTTCGTAGGAACCAAGGCTGGTTTTCTCGCCACATCATCTTGACCAAAGAGCTCCTCTAAAGGTATGATACCTCTAGGAATAAAATTATCCTTTAGCTGTAAAACCTCCATCTAATTTACCTCAATATCTTGTTCATCAGAATCACAAACATCATCAATGAAAGCATTCTTAAACATCCCTTTAATCTGAAAAAAGGCATTAATTTCATTGTCATCCCAAAAAACTTGCCAATACCTCAAATTATTAGGAACAATAGGCCTATGTTTGACATGAATTTCAAATTTATTGCTAGAATTCATTGGAATATTCAAATTTCTTGCTGCAGTAGCAAGGGAATCAGTAATGATGTTTTGACTTTGAGGTAATGCTGTCAGGCTGTATTCTGGAAACATCTTCAAAATATCCAGAACTACATTTTTTTAGGCTCTCATCCGTGAATGTTTTGCCTGATATTCTCGTTTTACTTGTTTCATCACCAACTCTGAATCACCATAAACAAAAATCCTTTTCGCACCCAGTTTCTTCAAAAAACTTAGACTTGTAATCAATGCCCCATACTCCACTTCATTATTAGAGCAATTAAAAGCTAACTTGTAGGAACATACTCTAACATTACTTGGGACTTTGGCAGGCTGGAAAGCAGGGCTTTGAATCCAAATTCCAATACCAGCATTGTCTTTACCCAAAGCACAATCGAAGTCCATGCTCCAAAAGCCAGCTTCATCTTCTAAATGTTTGAATTCTGTTTTATTTTTAACCTTACCTTCACTGATTACTTCATTTTTCTGCTCTTCACTAATCTTTTGCTGCTATGTAGGCTGCTCAAAATAAGTTTCTATTTTTTCTTTTCCTTTTTTAAGAATTGCTCTAAAATTCTTGGAAATTTCTGGTACATCATCTACCTCTACAAGCTGAATATCTACATCATTCAATCCATTATCAGAGTACAAAACAAAAGACTCTAAACCAGTATGCACAACATTTATCAGATGATTCACATGCTTCTCTTTACTAGTGATCATATACTTCATTTTCTTTTCCCTGTACAACTTCCTCAATTAACCGAAATTAGGGATTGTAGCATAAGAGAAGTCAAGTTGTAAAGTGCCTTTGACTTTGGCTCCCCACGATCTAGATAAGAGAATACTGAATCGTGGTGGTATATCACTACCACATCCATCAAGACATTTTTGGTTGGGATTTGATCTAAAGAAACCACCAAATCTTTTATGAGACCAATGCAACGAACTCTACCAGAATCAAATGAGTACAAATCATGATATTTCCAGGTGATATCAAGGCCCAGCTTTTCCATAATGGCCTTGGGCATCAAATTATGGGAAGCTCCGAAATCAAACATAGCATTATGGAGAATATACTCATGCAGTCTAAGACTCAGATAAAAGGGAGGGACTTCACTATCTTCAGACTGACCTTCTATGGTTGGACCAAAAATGAGTTCAGGATGATCATCCTCAACATTCACCATGTCAAACAAAGGATCTATTTGCAGTATTCTAGATACATGATGCTTATAGTTGCTATTCTTAACAAGCTCAGTCAAAGGAATGGACACTTTCAATTTAGAAATTTCACTTTCTAAATTAAAAGATGAAACTTTCTCTACCTCTTTGACACCAATGTCCTTCTTATCTGTTTGCTCTTTCGTTGCACTATCCTTTTGCTGATTGTTCTTCTCATTTGCAACGGTACTTGTTGATGGTACCTTGCTGGGATTAGGATCAACAAGCTCTTTTCCTTTCTTCTGAGTGTTTGAGGGATCATTCTTTGACTGCACATCCTTTCTTTTCTGAATGGGATTGACTGGTACATCTCTGCTCCTTAAAGAGTATTGCCTCTACTGTGCAATCAAAGCATTCATGTAACCATGCTGATAATCATCAGATTCAACCTCCAAAACCACATCATTTTCCAAGATGTAGTCCTCATCCTTTTGAATGTCAGGAACTTCTGCATACTCTTCATCTTCGGTCAGAAATATGGGCATACCATCAACAGTGAAAAAGTGATTTGTTTCAATTACCGGATCTTCCTCATCTTCCTCTTCCATTCCTTGAACATAATTTTGTTGTAGGGGAGTTCTGATCTGTTGTTGTTGTTGTGTTGGTTTCTATAGTGCTTTTTGTTCTCTCTGCTTGATTCGGAATTGGGGTTGCTGCTGGCCTCTAAAATTTGGATTCCGGATCTGAGGTTCAGGTCTATCTATGATGGATAACCGATCAACCATCCTCTCCATTGTTCGAATCAGTGTATCCATTTTCACATCTGAAGTAGATGCTTCTTCTTTCATGGTCACTCTTTTCTCGGATCTCATTCTTTCTCTTTTGGCCAGCAAGTTTGCTTCTATGCTCACAACATTCTTTTGCATGTCTTCTAGTGTTGTAGGATCACGTTCCCGCAACTGATATGCCATATCAATATCAAATCCATCTGGAAACTTAAGCAAAGCCAATCCCTCCGGTGGTTTAATGTTTGCAGGAATAGCATTGTATACTGCATTAAACCTCACACAATAGTCTTGCACACTCTCGCCAACATTTCTTTTGATGTTCTCATATTCGAACAAAATCTGAAGGGGATTCTTCTTCACCTCCCATCGATCCAGGAACTACCTATGGAGGACTGGTAAAGTGGTGATAGAAGCTGTTGGTAGGGCTCTGAACCATTTCCGAACTTCACCTCCAAAACTTTGTACAAACAACCTCATCATTACATCTTCAATTTCAACTTCATGGAGGTCAAAGAAATCATTCATTTTATCTACATGCTACTGAGCTGTAATGGTTTGGGTGGCATCAAAGAAAGGTATTTTGGTTTGATAATCAGTGGGCATGGCACCAAGATTTTGAGGTAAAACAAGGGGTGCATATCAAGCAGCCATAACTCGAGGTGGGGGAGGTGGATTTAAAGCAAGGATTGGGGTACTCAGTATATTAAAAGGGGAATTAACAACAACTAGAGTAGTGTGAACAATCTGTAAAGATGAAAGCAATGGGTAAGGAATTGTTTGAGTTGCAGTAGATGTAAAGGAGATATTTCGAAAATCAAAAGATGGCCTATTTTTCACCCAAGTGTCTACGCTTGAAGTAAGGTTCTGCAACTGATCTAGAGCATGAATAAGTTGTGACCCTGATTTACTTTGTGTAAACAAGTCTTCAATGGGGTTATCAAAAGATATAGAGGAATCAACAACTATTTGATCAATCCAACTCAAAGATTTACTGTGAAATAGACTTTGCTCAAAATGAACATCAAACTCAATATCTTGCAAAGTGTCTAACCTTTCTGGGAGTGAATGAATGCGAGGAATGAAAGCTTCACTTGATTGTTCTTCTACTATACTGAATTTCTCTATAGCTTTCTTAGATTTCTGCCCAATTTTATGAGGATCACTGAAAATGGTTGGAGGGTTCGGATCTGGATTGGATCTGGTGTACTTTCGAGAAGCCAGTATGCTTGATTTTGAAATTTTATATATTGCTTTACAACTTTCCAATTCAGCCTAGTAAATTCTAAAACTCATCATCCACAAGCTTAAGAATTCAAATGAAAGATATTATTGGGGTGATGAATCTTTCATTCCCTAGTATGGTTTCTAGTACGTTATTACTTGGATTGAACCTTAGGCTGAAGGAAGGAAATTCCAAGGTAACCACAAACCATGCTTAGCCAAGTAGCTAGCCCTACTAGGCCAGGAGAGGGCTCTCTCCATAGGGATCTTAGTAAAAATGACTGGATTAGGAAAATGATGTTAGGCTAGGTATAGTAGCACAAGGTTTGATTTGATTTTGAAGGGGTTCTGCTGGATCAAGAGGAGCTAGATAGTTTGGGCAAGGAAACTAGGTCAAAATTGCAGGGTGTTCGATGGGGCAAGGTAGGTATGAAGCTTAGCACTCTAGGGTTTGGTAGGTGAGGTGATTTAAGACCAGTGAGAAGCTAGGAAGAGCATGTGACCATCATGGATCCTTCCTAAACTGTTGAAAACATGAACTGTGAATATTTTCCCAAAGCAGAGCATTAATGTTATGGATTTTGCCTATCAACTTGAAAACATTCACTTAGAAGAAATGAAATGATTAATGAAGTACACAAAACATTTAAACATATGATCACAAAGAGAGGAAACTGAACTAAACACCATACCACATGGATCCCAAAGAAATAGCTGCAATATCTGATTAATCTCCTGCTAAACTGATACAAAATGATGTACAATCAGAGCATAAGCCTCCAGCTGAGTCCAACCCTTTACAATGAGAAAGAATAAGAAGATATAGGCATTGTTTCAACCTCCTCCCATCCTCAGGGGTCGAATCCCTAAGATGAGGAGCTAATCTAACCAACACTGAACAAGAAACTAGAATCTAGGCATCCCAACAACTTGCCTCTAAAAGTGAGGAAATTGATTCATGTGTGCTCAAAATGAATTTTAAACTAATGAATCTACCCTCTACTACTAATTATCCATCATATTTGCAAGCCAAGTCATCATTTATAGTATTAAAACATCCTCCATGAGAAAAAATCTACGAACACAGTCAAAACACAGTAAAATGGCCATCTATGCAAAAAATTTCCTACGCGCAGCGCCACTAGTCCAACGCGTAGCGCCACATTCAGGTCCCTTTTGGAGGCCTTCCTAGCATCCAAATTGAGCTCATGATAGCTCATTGGAAAGATATTCAAGTCTAATTTCAAAAACATCTACAATTTCTTCATTTTTAGCTAATTTGACCCCTCAAAAGTTGATCCTCCCAAGACTGCTTCTATGTGTCCAAAAAGTGGTAGAAAGGTCATTTTTGGGGTGTTTTTTTGACTTTTTAGTGGGCCAGTTCTGCCCCAAAAACTTAGAAAATGCATAGGGTGCATGTACTCATCACTCAGAATCCAAAAATGTAAGTCGTTTTTCCATTGGGTGAACCTAGGAAAAGCGCAGCGCGCGTTTAGCCATATTTTTTGTGTTTAAAATTTTCAAAATTTGCAAATGAAAAAAACTCCTCCAAACTTGACCAAAATTGGTGAGCAGCACCATCATCAAGTATCCTAATGATCCAAGGAAGCTTCAGCAAGCAACCTAAGCCTATCCTCCTCTTTTTTGCCTTTTAGAGCCTGTCTTAGCCTTTGCTTTCATCTATTTGACCCTCATATTCCAAATTTTGTTCCAAGTCCTGTAGTGGTAGGCCATGTGCCTGATGATCTGGTTGTCCCTATTGGCCTTTTGCAACAGTTTTTCTAAGTGCAAATTGACTATTTCAAGCCAAATGTCTCTATCACCCTCAATTTCCTTCTCAATTAAAGTCAAAGTGACTGATGCCTCTTCCTCTTGCATTGTTGACTTACCCTTGTCACTTTGTCTTTTTATCTTGAGAAGTTCTAGCTCCATGAGGACCTACTTATCACTCAACTTCTTGTTCTCTTGTTCCAGATATGTGATGACATACTTGGCTCTCTCTAAATTGTCCATCAATGCTTGGATTTGAGCCTCTTTCTCCTGTATGATGATGTTCTCTATTGTTGCTTCATCCTGAGCCTCTAAGTCAATTGTTTCTATGCCATGATGAATATAATGTTGTTCTAGCTCATCATGCTCCGTCAAATCAAAGTCTCTTTCCTCCTCATCATCAAGATCTTCCACCTGCATCTTTTATTTCCCTTTGTGCAGCTGCTGCACCTGTTCCTACTGTGTTGATGAAGAAGGCAAAGCCCCTTCCACACCCTGTGGAGCAAGCATTTTCCTATGAGTGGATGAAGAAGGCAAGGTCCCTTCCACACCAAGTGGAGAAAACACTTGCCTATCAGCTGCAAATAATCTTCTTGTGCCCCTCTGGTATGTCTTGTAGGTCCTAGGCACCTTAGTAGCTCTAGTCTCTTTGGCCTTCTCATCTGTCTTCACCTGAGCACTACTAGAAGGTCCTCCTAATTCTTGAGACACTGGTGGAGGAATTTGAGGACCCCTGAAGATGTCATGAGCAATAAATGTCTCCCAGGAGATGTTGAGGAGGTTAATATGATGAAGCACAATCATCTTGATCAGGGAATAATGATAAAGACTACTCATCTGCTGAGGGTATGGCTTTTTCTGTACAAAGTGGGCCATCTTCTCAATATTCCTGAACAAGAAATAAGGGAGGTTTAACATCCTCACCCTAGTAAAATGCATGAGAAGCCTAATGTGATAGGTGTACAGTCTGGAAAATATTCCCTCACAAGTGAAATATTTCATGATGATTTTCATCAAGGCATACTTGTCTTCAAGGAACCTGAAAGGAAAAAGCCTTTTTGCTTCGTTTCTGTACCTAGGCTTGATGTAAGGCTCATAATAGTGTTCATCCAGGTCTTGTCCCTTGTACCATTTCTCTCCCACATTTGGAATCCTGGTCGCATCCGCAATGATGGAGGGTGAAACTGTGAATGTCACCCCAGCAAGAGTCACTTTGTTGTCATGAAGATTGGCCACAAAAAGCCTGGTGAGCTCATGATGGTGTTGAACTCTCTCTACCTGCTCATTGAACTCATAGCACCTTAGATGCCTAAAATAAGTGATAGCCAAATGAGAGGCCTGCAACTCTCTGAGGTTTGATGGCTCTTCCCTGATAATTTTGCCTCCCTTGTGTGGTTTTCTTTGATGCCTAGGTCTATCTACTGAACTATCACTACCAGTGTTTTCCTCCTCCTCATAGTCTCTGTCTTTTATATCCATCTTTGCAAATTTTGAGGTTTTGCACTCCTAGAAAAGGGGTGAAGGGGGTGAGCACACTCCTAGAAAAGGGATGAAGGGGGTGAGTAAGAATGATTAGGAATAAGGGAAGGGGAGGTGACCTTGTGAGGTATTTGGTGGGCTAGAAAATGAATGGGAGGGTATGAATTGTAAAAATGATGGAGAGGCACTTAGGTTTTTGAAGTATTTCTTATGGGATGAAGGAAAAAGGGATATAAAATGTTATGGAGTAATATAGGGAAGGAGTTTAGGGTTTTAGTGATAGGTGATGGGAGGAATAATAGAGGTTAGGGTTTTAGGCATAACTAGGGGAGAATCTAGGGTTTTACATTGCCATGGTAAATTATCCTTAAAAGCTTTAATTGCAAACCAACAATGAAGTCCGGGGAGAAAACTTACTTGTTTGAGGGAAAGGATGGCAATTTTGATGTTTTTTAGGTGACAAGAGGTCTTTTGGCCCTTGGTGGCCCAACACACAGTGCCTTATATAGGTGCGCATCGCCCTTTTGTAAGCGCAGCGCTGTTGTTTTTGCCACTGCCAAAAACAGCCTATGCACAACACTCAGTCTATACACACAGCGCCCCAGCATGAACGCGTAGTGCCAACTCCAACTGCCCCAAGCACACAATGACAATCACCCTAAGCGCAACACCACTTCTCCTTGGCCCAAAAATCACTCAACTTATCCTCTCTTCTTCACTTTTTGACTCCCTCTTTGCCAAATAAGAATGATAAGCTTGAAAATGCAATGTGACACCTTATATAGGAGTAGATTTTGATTTTTCATTAGAAAAACCCACTTTCTAATGTTTTTGACCTTTCCAAAATCTCTGATTTAATGCCTTTTCTTTATTGTTCCTTTTCAGGTGGATGATGCTCAATTTGAACTGATTTTTGCAGTGGTTCATTGTCTTGTAGCAACGAGAGATGCATTGATGCAGCCGAGATCATTTATTACATAAAGTGACTTAAATTACATAAAAATATAAATTAACCTAAAAATACTCTGCTTTCACCTCAAAAACATGTTTTTGAGATGAAAATTACATTAGTGAAAGAGATAATTGTACAGTGACTATGACTTGCTAGAAATCATTCTTTATTTATTTATCATCCTCATACCCTTGCTGCCCTTTATTTACAATTTTAAATCATGCCTTTGACCTTGGAAATGAACCCTAAAACCCTGTGAAAACATGTCCTTAGACCTAATGGAAACATGATTGCATTTGACTCTAAAACTATGGCTGAATATAACCTAGAGATGGGTCAGTCGGTGTACTTTATGACAGAGAAATTGGATTCTCTGAGGAGAAGACAACCATCAGTGGATCACTTTGACATGACCTAATGAAATGATGCAAAAATTTCAGTATGGAACCCCTAAAATATAAATGCAAAGAGAAAATTTGATCCCTAATGGAAGTATGCAGATATTGACACTAACAGAACCTTTCTTTTCTCTCAATCCAAAACAAATTTTGGAAAAATTTCCATTATAAAACTAATTTGGTCCATTTGACACAAAACCCATGTCTAGGAATTTCAAGATTCATCTTCATTTGCCCGAAACCTCCAATGCAAAACTTTCGCTTCTTATCCCAACAAAATTCTAAGTTGGAATATTTGATTATGAGCTGGAAATCAAATTTGCATTCTGGAAAATATCTTGGATGATAAAATCATGAGTGATGTTATAACAAATTCATTAATAAACCATCATTGGAAAAATAATGCATAATAATCTTCGATATATTAAAAATAGAGAAAAATAGTATTTATCCATAAGAGCATAAATAATTATAAAATTGAATTATATGATAAATTATGATAAATGATGTGATAAAGAATGGTAGAAATGGATGACATAGATGTTAAAAAGTGATAATATTAATGACAAATTAGTGGCTCAACAATATTTCTCCCTTCAAAATCTATGTAAGGAAAATATGGTGACAGGTCTTCCTATGGTATATTGTTGAGATGGTTTTTGTTCCGGATGTGTATCAGAAAACATCATCGGGATAGTTTTGAAAAACATGCCTTTTGGCATGCCTCAGCCCCTTTACAGCTTGTGCATAGTGATTTATGTGGTCCACTTCTAGTGGTTTCAATCTTTGGCTACAACTATTTCTTAAATCTCATTGATGATTTCTCTAGACACACTTGGGTATATTTCTTAAAACTCAAGAGTGAAGTCTTTAACATGTTCTTGGCCTTTAAGGCCTTTGTTGAGAAACAATTTGGACATCAAATTCTTAAGCTAAGATATCATAATTGTGGAGAATATGTTAAAAACAAATTCATCAACTTTTGCACTGAGCATGGAATTCAAATGCAACATATTGTTCCATATACTCCACAACAAAATGGTGTAGCTAAAAGGAAGAATCACACCTTAAAGGAAATGGCTAATTGTATGCTTCAAAGTAAAGGGCTTAGTCTTCATTTTTGGGCAGAAGCAATTAACTGTGAAAATTACATAGTAAATTGCACTCCTACTAAGGTTTTAAAGAATATCACTCCAAAAGAAGCATAAAGCCTTAGAACCTAAGAGTGAGTATTGTATTTTTGATGCATATTTAGAAGATGTCAAAGGTTATATACTTCTTCCACCTAAATCCAAAAATGTTATCATTAGAAAAGATGTAAAGTTTGTTGAAAATATACCGGCCTACGAGCCTAGTTCGGCAGATCTGCCACTTCTCTCCATCCCTTCTACTTTTGAAAATATTTCTTCTTCAAATGATGATAGAGAGGATGAAAAACCTCCCCCACCTTCTTGGGATCCTCCTTTAGCTCCTCAGCTTCTGAAATGGGTCTGTTCTACTCGGTATGTAGCAGGTGCTCTTACCGGTGATCCTACAGATCAGCGATGTACATGTTCTCAGTTCGATAGAGCCTCTTCTTTACTATCTCGAGCTTTAGCGAATTATGATCCTCACACCTTTGCAGAAGCTTTAGGCTATCCAGATTGGGATGCAACCATGAATGAATAATATCATTCATTATTGGCAAATAATACATTGGATCTTGTTCCTCTTCCAAAGGGACAAAAACTTGTTAGATGCAAATGGGTTTACAGAACCAAGTTTGGACCAGATGGAAAAGTTGATAAACATAAGCTCATCTCGTTGCTAAGGGTTTTTCATAAGTTGAAGGCATTGACTATACTGAAACCTTCTTCCCTGTTGCAAAAATGAACTCTATCCACCTTATTCTTTCCCTTGTTGCCTCTTTCAAATGGGAAGTCCACCAGATGGATGTTAAATCTGCGATTTTGCATACAGACTTGCATGAAGAAATCTATGTGGTACAACCTCCTAGATTTATAAAAATAGACTCCAGTCTTGTATTTCAGCTTAAGAAATCCCTTTATGGTATCAAGCAAGCCCCTCGAGCTTGGTATGCAAAAATGGATAGATTTCTTTTAGATACTGGATTTTCTAGGTGTCATTCTGACAATATTGTCTACACCAAAAAAGTGGGTAAGTCTCTTATCATTATTGTTCTTTATGTTGATGATCTTATCCTTACTGGTAGTGATCCCAACCTTATAAACCATGTGAAGTCCAGTCTTAAAATGCAGTTTGAAATGACAGAATTAGGACACTTGCATTATTTTCTTGGTCTTCAAGTCTTGCAATCCAAGGAAGGTATTTCCATTTTCCAGTTCAAGTATGCATGTGATCTTCTACGCCACTTTCACATGGAAGACTGTAAGCCAGCCCCTTCTCCCTTTCATTCTGGAGCCAAAATTTCAGTCACTTGTACCTCCCCTGTAGTTGATGCTACCTTATACCATCAACTTGTAGGAAAACTTTTGTATTTGACCTATAAATGTCCTAAACTTTCCTTTGTTGTTGGCCTTATTGCTCGGTTTATGCAAAAACCACATGAAAGTCATTGGAATGCAGCTAAAAGAACACTTCGTTATGTTCAAGGTACAGTTCATTTTAGGATTCATTACAGTGCAGAAGCATCTCCTCTATTAGTTAGTTTCACTAATTTTGGTTGGGTTGGTGACCCTGATGATCAAAAGTCTACTGCAAGTTATGTCTTCGCTCTTGGTTCTGGACATATTGCATGGGCTTGCAAGTAACAAAGTGTTGTTTCTCTTTCTTCAACAGAAGAAGAGTATCATGGCAACGTAGAAGCTAGTAAGGAAGCCCTGTGGCTTCGTCGGATCCTATCAGAGTTTGTCTTTCAACAGCAGCATCCTACTACACTTTGGTGTGATAATAAAAGCGCCATTCAACTATGCAAAGATCCAGCCCAATACTAATGCAGAAAACACATTGAACTACCCATGCACTTCATCAGAAAGCTCATTCATGACCATGTTCTTGAAGTGAAATATTGTTCAACCGATGACCAAGTTGCAGACATCTTTACAAAGGTTCTCACAGAGGCAAATTTTACTAAACTTCGATTTATGGTTGGAGTTGAGGAAGTTGTCACTAAGGGGGGATAGGCTCTAATGCCTCCTTCCTTCTCCTATTTTGTCATATTTGTACATCCTTCAATCCTATCCCAAGTTGTTCTTAAGGGGGGATGTTAGGATACTCCGACACATAGGAAATAGTTAAGTATAACTTGGTCTAGTGTATAGTTAGGTAAAGTGTGTTTCTTTAGTATATACTTTTTGTAACTTATAATCCGATGGTCATGATATGTTCTATACATGAAGTGATCTGATGGTTCATTCTCTCCTCGGTGTTACCGAAACTTGATTTGTGGCTTAGCACCCAATTGGTCCATGATCTTTATTTAAAGATAATGGAGGGTCATGTGTAAGGTGATTGTTCATGAGAGAGGATTATATAAATTTTCTTTCTTTTATATTAATAAATTGTATGAAGTGGCTGCATTGGCTCAGGCCATGGACTGTTTCCCTCTTCGATGGTTTTAACCACGTCAAGGATACTGGTGTATTGATCTATGATTTGCTTGTGAGCGGTGTCCTTTGGTGTTATATATGAGGAACTTACCCTGTAAATTCCTACAAAAAGCACCAGGAATTTGCAAAGAGTCACAAAAAGTGGCTAATCTGATTAAAATTTTCTTTCATAATTGTTAGTCATTTGGAGAGTTGTGAATGTGTGACATGTAAATATAGGTAATTTTTTTAAAGAGTTGTAAATATAAATCTCTAAAGACAATACATTTTTGTTTCTCTATTTAGTATATTTCCTCTATGTATATGGATAGTTGAATAACAAGGGTGGTGTTACCTCAAGGGGGAGGGGACTGTGATAGACCCACCCATGGTCCAATCATGAAATACATTGTAAACATTTATGTAATATGTGAAATCTAAAAATGAAGATTAAGTTAAAGGGACACAGATTCTGGAGTTAGGGAGGAGGTTTCTTGCTTGGGATGTTGAGGTTTCTTGTATAGAGAAAGAAACTTGAATTGCAGGACAAAAATTAAAGGAAGGTTGGTGCATGAATTCAAGGGATTGGTTTTGAAATTAAATGGGATACAAAAGAAATTACTAAGGCCAATGTTTCTTTAAAAACAACAACAAGAAAAGAAGACAAGAGATTTATGAAAGGGACTGCATATTGAAGGGAAACAAGGATGCAACATTAAATGTTGGCTAAGAAAGAGGCCAAGGAAACAAGCATAAGGGAGGAATAATCCTTGTAAAACAAGGGAAAATTCAACAACATGAATTCATTTTAAGTTAAGCTAGAGGCAAATAGAGAAGGAAAAGGATTCAAACATCCAACAAAACTAATAAGTAGGCATCACATCAGAGAAGTGAAGAAAAAAGAATACATGAGAAGGGGATTGGTTATTTGTTCCCTAAGGATGTGGGTTGAGACAAGGTTTCTAAAGCCATGTAATAGCTTAGGTCCTTGGATGTTGTGGGTTAGGATGGAATCTCTAGAGCCCTGTAACAACTTGGGTCCCTTGGAGGTTGTGGGTTGAGATAATAGCCTCTGCAACCCTGTAATAGCTTGGGAGAAGCCATCCTAAAGCAATATCCAAGGAAGACTTAATTGAATACTTTTGGTTACTACATTATTGTTACATTGGATTATGGAAACCCTAGAAGGGGTTGAATCACTATGTCAGCATTTGGGGTGAGTTAGAGCACCTCTGAACTCCCTGTGTTGACAAAAGAAGTGGCAGTCAACTAGTGGGATTGAGAAAGGAGACCCTATGGAGTCCTTGTTTCATTTGGCAGTTGGTATTCAAGTCCCTTAAGCAAGCATCCCCCTTAGACTTTGGAATATGAATCGGGGGTGGAAGTTGCAAGTAAGTGTGGTTTTAGTTTTCTATGGTTGGGTGGAGAGTCCTTTTCCTAAACTTAGTTACCCTACAAATTCAAGGATAAGTATATTCTTATGCTTGTTTATCTGTTGATGAATCATGATGCTTTTCTGATTGTAATAGTTATGGATTTTGGGGTTGTGTTTGTGTTGTTAATGCTTGAACATGTGCTTACACCTCTGTGGGGATATGATAATGATGGATATGTTAAATATATATGTGTGTGTTGTTACTCTAAAACGAATGACATTGATAAATAAACTAAGTGTGATCTTTTGAACTGGAAATAAAATGTTGTGTGAATAACTTGTTGGTGTTAATCACAGAATATCTGATGCACAACTGTGTAATAAACCACATGATAATAAGGACTAAACTATAATGTTGAGTTGAACTTTGTTCTGTATAAAATGTTAAACTATGTGGGAAACAATGCTTAAATAAAAATATATAGGAATCAGGCCATGTTATAGGCCATAGAAGAAGCCATGAGAACTTGGAATGAAACTTGGAAATCATAGGCCCATAGGCCCATTTTATTAATATGAAACAATTACAAGGAGGACCACCTACTTTGCAGGGTCTGTATTTACTTACATTAACTTATTTTCTTGAGTTATAAGTTGATGTTCTGCATGCCAAGTGTTGCATTAATGTTGAAGTATTGCACTATTGTTAAGACTACTTCCTCTAATTCTTATTGTTCCTCCATAATTAAGCTTACTAATAGGTGGACTTTAACCATTATTAACAAGACAGTTTAATGTTACATAATTTTATTTAAGAAGCATAAGGGTTGGGGTTGGTACGAGGCCAACTTTGCTATTGTCTTTCCATGTCCACTACTAGGTTCTCATCCTCCCTAAATAGTTGGGACACATTTTTTGGCCTTAGGATATGGTTTCCCATTAGTTCATTTGATTCTTTCTCATCCACAATCTCATTCTACATTGCATCCAACCTATCACTTTGTAATCACATATCTCTCGTAACCCCACTCCAGTGTGTTCATCAGACCTCATTGAGGTGCCTTGAATAATACTCCTTATTGAGCTATATTTTATCATCAACCCTTTGTTTCATAACCATTCACTGATCAACTTACCTTTCCCATTCAAATTCTCCAACTCTCTTATCCTCACTTCACTACTCCCTTCCTAGCTAATCTCCATTTGAAACTCCTCATAACCTTCTTCATTTTCTCATATCTAGTTCAACCACTGTTGGTTAGTTATTTTTACTTCCTCAAAGCTAGTTAAACTTTATCTTTAACTTTTGTGTCTTCCATGGTCAGTTGGTCCTTTGAGCTCTCATATTTGATAACCTCATTGTAAACCATTCCATAATGCAAGGTTTTACACCACCATGATCAGTGGGTTAGTAGGAAACAATTTTTCCTTCACCAACAACATCTTTATCCTTGTAGGGTTTGTGTTCACCAATATCTCTCAAAACCCCTTATGAAATAGGTCCTTAGTTTTTTATTACAACTAGTACAATTCTACTACAAACTAGACACAATGTATCCTTCCCTTGTCTTCTCCCCCAAAAAGTAAATTGCTTGATTAACTAAGTGATCACAACGCTCCAAAGTTATTGGATTTAAAATTCGACTTACTTGTCTACTTGTATCCTCAATGGTGATGTGGGGTTGCTTCAAGCATATGCAACCATTCACACAAAATCACTAGAAACCTCTATCCATAAAATTTCAAAGATGTCTTCATACATGAATGTCTCCTTGAATTTCCATTCTCCAACAAAGCAGTGAGGCTTCCTCGCTAACAAATATTTAGTTCTATTATCAAAACAATCTTCCACTTGTGGTTTAGCCAGTCATTTCTTCATTTCTCTAAGGCCTCAGTATCATGTTGTGGTCCCAACAACATAACCATTTCTGGGATCTAATTGGTAAATTAGGGTCCACTTAAGTGTCAAACAAACATTATACTATTATAGCATTGGCATTATCAATTCCTGAAGAAAGGAAGGTCTCACTGGAGGAGTGTTACCAAGGCGTTAGATACGTGGGGAGCTATACATAGTGAATTTATCATGTTGTGATACAATGCTTTCAAGTAACATTCCATATAAATTTATTTAACACTATGCAATCCAATGACAACAATGATTTGTCATCTAGCTATGGTATGACATTAAATTAGATTGTTGTAATTGATATTAATAATGTAGAGAGATTCAAGCATTAATTTAAATGTAAATCATAAAAACATAATATATATATATAAAGTTGAATATAGCTACTTAGACTGTAATTTAGACTCAACTAGTTTCTAGGATTGACAAGCAAATCCTAAGAGTAGGAAGTGAGTTTAGGATTAGGATTTGATCTATGATTATGAATATGATCATCTTTAATCTCATGACCAAGAACCATTTTTTAAGATAAAATTTTCAACCTATACCTCCTATTGAACTTTAAAAATAGTTTTCTAGCTTATTAATAATATATATGTAATATATGGTGACCATCAAATCATTTTTCAATCACATTTGTAATATCCATTTTCAACATGTTTTTTTTAATCTAAAATTTGATTTTTATAAATAATTCTCACCTAGATTTTGATGGATGCTTTGACATATATTATATTGTTTTTTTTGGACTACATAATTTTCATCCTTATTATCAACCTATTTTGTGACCCCTATTTAGAATCAAGGTGGATACTAAAGTCACACAATAGGTTTAAAAAACCTTTTCGTAGGTGATTTCAAGGTGCATTTGAGACATAGAAAAAAAGGCGTATGGTTGTAGTGCTTCCTACATTCTCTTCTACTACTAATTAACCATAAATATGAAGATGATCAAAATCAACACCATGAAAGGGGAATTGTTTTTCCTTGGTGAAGATATAGAGAGATTGTAGATGAGCATAGAGTTTGGGCAACTAAAGAAGCTTTCATCCTTAGTTATAATTGTTCATTGGTTGTTTGAGAGGCACATTTTAATATTCCAAGTTACTCCTATAAAGAATTCAACAAATTGGAATCTTTCTTCCTACACTAAAGAGCATTTGAAGCGAAGAAAAATCCCTAAGGCACTGTCAAGCATAGTAGGGGACAATCTTCCTTATGTTTTGTAAGGAAGTGGAAGAGAGTGCCATTGATAGTTGTGGGTTAGATTATATATGCAATTATTTATAATGAGTGAATTAACCATTCCATGAGAGTGATGGGTTGGGTTGAGTGAGTGGGAGCCTATATCTTACATTGGTTTTCCATAGTGACCTCATAACCCAACATGGGGATGGAATCTACGGTGCATGCCTACGACCAAGAGGAAAATTTCTCATATGCAACTACTTTCCTTGGACCATCCTTAATTAAAAAATAAGTGTTTATGAAATGTGATTGAATATTATTTATTATAATAAATTTACATGGATTAAGCATGTTATGTGTGGTCAAGTTTAATTTAAACATAGAATCTTGGTTGCTATGAAATGTTAATGAATGCTTGTTTAATCCCATTGCATTTTTATTACTACACCTTATGTGCACATTTAAATAAATTACAGACCTCCCTAAGAAAACCATATTTGTGTTATAATGATGAAATTCTCCCTCAAGAGCCAAAATTTTAATGGCCTATAAGTGGTTGTCCATCCATGGTTGAAAATGCATGAGATGGAGATGTCATATCACTTTTGCTACCCCTTAAAGTTTTTGACTTCTTACTAATGTCTAAATGCCACTTTAACTAGTGCAACCAATTTCTTAAGTAGGCTTACCATTTTGTTTTTGAAGTTATCTTACATGTTTTCATTCCATTCATCCCATTATAGAGTCGTCTCCCAAATACACAAACAACATAAATATGACATATCCACAATCTTGAGTTTTATTAGTCATTCAAGATCCAATATGAGATGAATTGGCATAATTTCATTGTAGCTCCATGGATAATTGAAATGATTCGTTTGAATCAAACATGTTATTAGGTTTAGCTTCAAATACTACAATTATTTAATATGTTCAAGCCTTGATTGTTATACCAGATTTTATTATGATTACATTGGATTAAGTGGTGGATAATGAAAATATAGCAATTAAAACCATGACTTTTTCGCCATTCCAACTGAAATAAAATCTACTTTGTTTAATGAGAAAAGAGTGAAAGAGAAGAAGGTGAGATAATCTATGTGTCTGTTTAAGTGATCCCATTACCAATCCAATATATTCCATTGGATCACATACCATTTTTAATGCTAGGAAAGTGTCCCATCTATGTTGTAAAAAAATAAAGAGGAGAAAGTTAATATAATTCAAGAAACTTAGAAAAATCAACCTTCAACTTCTCTTTCTCCATAAAAGTGAGTAATAGGGTATGAATAGAGGCAAACATATTGATTTTAAAAAATGTTACTTAAATATACAACATGTAACAACCTTATTCATTAATATACTCTTAATAACCTTAATCATTAATATATCTTTTAAATTTTATTTTTAAATTAAGATATTAATAAGTATCAAAATTACTTACCAAAATTTGGCATTGAGAAATCTTAAAGAATATTCATGCTAATATTAAAAATTCAACCTATATAAGAAATTCCTAAGAAATTTAGTCACACGGTAATTATCGAAGAGAATTAGAAGGTAAAATTTCAATGTAATTCATAGTCTACAAGAATTCCTATGCACTATTAAACATCAACATGCACACATTTGCACCTAGCCCACATCAGGGAATTTGAATTTTGTTCCCTTTCTCTCCCACCATTTCCATTTTGTAAATTCTCACAAGATGTTCATTGGCGCATTCTTCAAACTATCCCAAGGCTATTTCTCAGAGAGACACATTACATGAAAGTGTTTGAGATTATGGACAAGCAACCATTGATCTACATAAGCTTATAACACTCTTAGAGAGCCAACAATGGAGCAAAGCAAGCCAACCAGGGAGATTGGGAAGCTCGAGCACTATCACACAAGATCTTAGACAAGCTCGTGAATGACTTGCCAAAGTGGAAGAAGAAATGAAAAGAGAAATTCCTTTGGATCATTATTTGATCTTGGGTGTTGAGGCTTCCAGTACTGCGGTTGAGATCAAGAAGGCTTATCAAAAATCTACTCTCAGACACCATCTAGATAAGGCTAGGCATTTTTCAGTATGAAGTGATAGTGGGGATGATGGTTATTAGAATGAAGTTGGGGAGGAGGTCCGGAGAGATGCATAGAGGATTTTCAAAATTATTGGAGAAGCATATGCAATTATTTCAGACCCTGGCAAGAAATCAAGAAGGAAATATTTGTTGTGCTTTTTGTCTCATTATCATTGGCCTTTTAGTGTAAAATGGTTTGAGCCTTGGACAAAATTTTCTGAGTCCATGTGGTATCTTTGTTAGACAGAAGTGTTGAGGCTTCCAGCTTTACAGCTAAGATCAAGAAGTCTTATCAAAAATCTTCTCTCAGACACCATCGAGATAAGGTGACAACTATTATTTTAATAATTTGTAGGAGTTGATTTGGAAATACCAATTTTATTATATTTTTGTCAAACCTTGTCCTAATTATTTTGGTAATATATTATAGGCTGGGTAGTTTTTAGTACAAAGTGATAGGGGGATGATGGCTATTGGAATGAATTTGGGGAGGAGGTTTGGAGAGATTCAGATAGGCTTTTCAAAATGATTGGAGAAGCATATGCAATTCTTTCAGAACCTGGCAAGTGGATGCGCTATGATGCTGAAGAAGAAGCAAGGAAACTTCAGACAAGAGGAAGCAGCAGTGGGTCTGAAACTCTGTTAGAGGCATAACATTACCAATATGATAAAGGTAGTAGGTGACAATGAGATCGATGGGACTCATGGAACAGATAACAAGATCAATCCATTTCAGACCTGCGAGCTTCTATATCTGCACAATAGTGCCTCGAATTGAAATTCCCATTCACCAAGTATGTATGCTTTCTTATTGCTACAATTCTACAATGTCAATTCTATAGAATAAAATTGAAATGAAACTAGTGAGGTCCATCAATACATTTCACAGAGGAGATAGGATACTATCACCTACAAACAACATTCTGTCCTCCCCCTTGCACCGCATTGCCTCACTTAAACCCTCTTCGAACCCCTGAGGTCCCACTTTGAATGATCCATGGTGGTATTTGAATGATGGACCCCTCAAAGAAGAATTCATGTACAATCCCATCTCCATCAAATTTATTTCTGATGATTTCAACTCGATGAAATTTTCCATTAAGGCCCTGAATAGTGGATCTGTGGTCTCATGTGCAGATAAACTAGTTGAAGGGATTCGTTGGCTCGAAAAGAAACTAAGAAATGAAGTATATTCACACCATGACAATATGATTCAATAGCTCTAGAGCTTAAATAATGCTGAGGGGCTTTTGAAGGTAGTTAAATCTCGGGTTGGTAGTCTGATAACCCTTGAAAAGACAATGTAACCCTTGCTAACAACATACTTTCTCGCTCCCATGATTGGCACAATTGGCGATAATGTGATGGAAATTTGTAATATCCCACATTGGTTATTCCAAGTTTATTCAATTCTTCCTTTACAACCCCACATTTGGAAGATTAGAACCACAAGCCACACTAGAATATGTTATAGCTTAAAACAACTAGGAGCAATTTGAAGTATTGTATTTCCTTATCTGAACTTAGAGGTATCTTTTGAAATCCTAGTTGTTGAATGTCCCTCCTGAGATTGAGTAGATCAATTGATGCAAGTAGTGATCCCAGAATATTTGAACCAATGAAATTACAGAAAACCACAAAACAAAACAAGTTAAATTTTAAAGGAAATACAAGAATTTGTGAATTCTTCTATTCATGAGAAATCTAAAGAAAGATGAACTAAATTTATACAAGCACAGTTTGTCTTTCCTAGATTTCTCCATGAATGTATAATTACATTTTTTCATATAAATAATGATGGATAATTTCAGTAATTAACATACTTAAAAACCCCAAGGGTTGGTGTAGCGAGTTAGGTCTGAGATTGCTGAGACCTACAAACAGATTTGAAATTTGAAAAGTGTGGGTCCATCAAATACATCATAGATATGAAGGAAATGTTTATGCCATACGCATTGATAGCATCATATAGACAATGGTGGATAGGAACTTGCCTTGGACCCTTCCCATTCATGGCAGCCCTTATGAGCCACCTAACTACGAATGATGGTCTCTAAGCTTGCATATCAATCAAACCAAGCCATTCGGCCTACCTAGGCATTATATAGATTGGCCATGATATTAGTAGGATATTTCTCTTTCCTCCATGCTCCCTTGAAGGAACTGCCTAAGGAACATCTCTAATGTCCTTTGTCCTATTGTAGAGAGGAAGTAGCTATCTAAGGAATATCTCTAATATCCTTTGTCAGGTTGTAGAGAGAAAGAGGTAGGAAAGACATTAAATATGATTTTCTTCTGAAATCTATCTACTATGGTGATTCTTCCTACAAGTAGTATATCTAAGTTAATCACTTCTTAAGGCTTTTTTTTTTTTATGATTGTGGAAAAACCTATGAACAATATTCTGAAACCAACATTTCGGACTAGCTTGGTGAGTCCATCATCAGGGCAATGTGATTTGTATTTTGAGAAGAGAGAGCGTGAAATCATGGAGCTATTAATAGTTAATTGAAAATTATTTGATGTTTTCTTTTATTATCGGCTTTAATTGACTCACTGATTGATAATTATTTATCATTTAATTAATTTATTTATTTGTTTGTATATATTTAGATTAATTATTATTATTATTATTTATTATATATATATATATATATATATATATTAAGATTCTATGTTATATATTTAAGTTTTTTGCTATGTATTAAATGCTTTATAAGTAATGTATATAATTTAAAGTACTAGTTCGAAGGATTATTTAAGTTGTCTTATTAAATTATATTTAAAAGAGAGTTAGGGTTGGGTATATTTATTTATTATTATTATTATTATTATTATTATTATTATTTATTTATTTTATGAATGTTTGTATGTCTGCTTTTTTATTTTATTTAATAAGGGTTTCCAGGTACTACTTAATTTTAGACCGTCATCTGTGGTCTAAAATTAAATTAAGTAGTACCTGGAAACCCTTATTAAATAAAATAAAAAAGCAGACATACAAACATTCATAAATAAAATAAATAAATAAATAATAATAATAAATAAATATACCCAACCCTAACTCTCTTTTAAATATAATTTAATAAGACAACTTAAATAATCCTTCGAACTAGTACTTTAAATTATATACATTACTTATAAAGCATTTAATACATAGCAAAAAACTTAAATATATAACATAGAATCTTTTATATATATATATATATATATATATATATATATATATATATATATATATATATCTATATATATATCTATATATATATATATATATAGATATATATATATATATATATATATATATATATATATATATATATATATATATATATATATATATATATATAATAATAATAATAATAATAATTAATCTAAATATATACAAATAAATAAATTATAAAAAAATAATAATAATAATAAAATAAAATTATAAAAAAAATAAAAATAAAAAAATAAAATTAATTTAATTAATTAAATAAATAAATAAATGATAAATAATTATCAATCAGTGAGTCAATTAAAGCCAACAATAAAATAAGACATCAAATAATTTTCAATTAACTATTAATAGCTCCATGATTTCACGCTCTCTCTTCTCAAAATACAAATCGCATTGCCCTGATGATGGACTCACCAAGCTAGTCCGAAACGTTGGTTTCAGAAAATTGTTCACAGGTTTTTCCACAATCATAAAAATTATACCAACCTGTATGGACTCTCTCTTTAACACTTCTTAAGCTTGTTCTCAATCATGATCAATATCCAATTCTAGATGTCTGCTAAAGATACATCAATTCTAACCAAATTACCCTGGTGCCTTATAACTACCATGGTTGATTGAATTTCCATTTTATAAGAATCTTGTGAGGAAAGTAATCATGCCCAATAATAAGAACCTTTTTCGTGATCCTCTTTAACTGTTGCTTCTAATGTTTGAGTGAAAATGTCCAAACACTTCATCAGTCCCTCTGCACAATTGCAATGAGCTATGGGATGAGAACACAATCATTTGTGAAATGTAGATTAAGTAGCTGCTCTCGATCAAGAAGGAGAATTCATCAAAGCTTCTCTTGCAATCAAGTAGCTCCAATGATATATGCACAACTATCAAGTGCAATAAGATACAAATAGGGATCCAAAGGAAAACCTTGTTTGGCAAACCTTTGTAGAAGAATCACCTCTAACAAGTTCCCATTGAAACATATTCATGATTGCTATTGCCAATAGAAAAAATCAATATTCTTCATTTATAACAAAGTTTTCATGATTTAATACTTTCTGTTTTAAGAAAATTTGAATAATTACTTTAAAAAAAAGAAGATCTACAAAGATAGATGACAAGATTTAGAGGGAAAGTAGAACCATGATAAAATCCATCAGTTTCAATGTAATTTACTATTTTCTAGAGTTCCTACCATAGCAGCGAACAATGTTGGTAACGTGAAAAAGTTGTTTTCTATTTCTTGTTCTTCCTTTCCTCAAATAAATAAACACATACTTTCTTGTATGGTACTATTGTCAACCACTTGGCCAACATATCCACGGATAAGCAAAATTTGAACAAAATATAATTTGGCTCATGTTCAATGTTTGACCTCTAGTGTATTGAAGCAAAACAAATCTGCAATCCTAGCTAGGTATGCATGCATCTTTCCGGTTGGTCACATACAAGATGCAGGGAACTAAAGAATCGAAGAGAAAATATTGGATCATAGATATACATTTGTGTGCCAAACATGCATGTGCGCACACACACACTATATATAGAGAGAGAGAGGTTTTCATATATTTATTTTTGTCTTTGGATCCATTGATGTTCATGGTTTATGTTTTTCTCTTAGTCCACTAATGTTCACAGATTTTGTGGTCCTCATTTCTTTAACCAAAGTTACCATACTTGAATTTACTCAAGACTAGTTTTGACCCACCAATCAAGCTTGACTCAGTGCTTGGAAAAGACCCACCATAAAGTTGTCATCTGTCTATTTTTTCTATGAATCCTCTCAACTTTAGTGTTTATTTTTCTCTGAGTTCACTGATCTTCAAAGATTTTGTAATCCTCATTGTTTTTTAACCAAACTTACCAAACTTAAATTTACGGCCCACTAGTCAAACTTGGTTTAGTACTTGGGGATGACCTGTCAACCTCGTAGTGACTCTGCATATAGAAAAATAATAGAAAATTTGGCATTGAATTTAGCCTAGATGAAAGATAACATAATAATGCTAAATATAATGCAAATATAAAATATCAAAGTATATATATATATATATATAGATATATATATATATATATATATATATATATATATATATATATATATATATATATATATATATATATATATTCTCAATATAGATCAAAATTTTCATGGAGCATGGAAGTAAGTTATGAAATAAATGGACAAAGTTCAATATGTTAAATGTCAAGAGTTAAGTCTAAAATCATATGAAAAAATATTTTAATGCATATTAAATATAACAACCTAGGAATGAGTACCAATAGAAGGCCCTCCTGTCCCTTTCCCTACCTCAACATTTTTCTCTAACAACATTAATTCATCCACTAAAAATAATGGCTCTTGTGAATCATGATTCCTGGCCTTGCTCAGCATTCCACTTGAAGGTTGCATCAGCATTGTCCATGGCTGATTGAAACTCGATTATGTTTCCTCAATGATTGTAGTATGTACAAAGGTATTGGTCCACTTTAGGGACACCAAATTCCTTGTAAGTATCAAATCTTCACAATTCCTATCATCATTATATATATTGGTATAAGATAGATGCTCATATTGAAGCTTTCTATAGAGTATTACCATAACCTATGCTCCCTAGGGGTCAAATCGTTTTTTTCCGTGTTTTTAAATCTATTAATATCTTGGCATACAAGGGATAAGTGCATATATTGATTTTTTCTATAAACAATATTATTATAATCTATGCTCCTTTAGAGCATTTGTTTTTATTTTAACGTGTCTTTTAATCTATTTCATTGAATTGCATAACTTTGTAATAACTACACCTTATTAGTTGTTAACAAAATGTCCATTAAACCACTATCTAAACCTATTTTATCTGGATCCATCAGTGTTAAGCTTGTGCACTTTAACGGGTTATTTAAGGTGTCTCATTGTATCACCGTAGATGTCAGTTTAAACATAACATTCTATTGACATAATTTTAGTGGGCCTTTTGTTTATTTGTGCATGACTATAATATGTATGTTAAGTGATAATATTTTCCTATTGGTATCTACTTTATAGGCACGCCCCTTGCCTCAATTTGGAATAGGTTTCTAGGATACCCATTAATTAGCACTGCAAATGATCCTAAACAAAAACAACTTCTGACCCACTTAGTCAACCTTAAGAAAAGGAAAAATCTATAAGCACTTTGTAGAGAGAACCATGTCTAATTTTGTCAGCATTCCTTTATTCTTTCCCACTGTGCATTTACAATCCCTTGAGATACCATTATCTCTTAGATTTTGTGTGCTTGCCACAAATATTACTTATTTCCCTCAATATTATATTTTTAGGACTACTTTTAGTTTTTAACTATTTTGGAGATTATTTTGTAAACTCTATTATGAAATATGGCATATGGCAATCTAGCTAGCCAACTTCAATTTTCACCACACAACTTTTAGAGCCTTAATGTATTGAGATGTTCTTCCCTGCACGTTAAAGGATCATATTTTACTATTTTTATAAGAAATGTGTCACATTTTAAAATTGTATTTTATCTTCCTTGTATGACCTTTCTAATGCACCTTTGGATTGTATTTCTCTAAAGACATTTGTTCCTCTCCTATTTATTAGGCTATCATAGTTTAGACTTGTTGCCTAAAAGTTTCCTCCTATTCTAACACTTCTAAATGATGCAACATCACATTCTCTTTGACAAGTCATTATGTTGTTAAATATTCTTGTGATGTATAACTGCCTATAGGTCTTCTCACTCTTTCCTTCCCTGTCAATGTTTATGAAGCATTCGTGTTTTATACATCTAATTGGATATTGGAATTTTTTTGTCGTAAGAATATACATCTTAGTCCCAATTTTAGTTTGTCTCTATTTCCACTCCTTTTCATAACTCTTCAGCATATATGAATATATAAAAGGTAAACTTTATCTTCCCAGATCTAAGGTGGCATTTTTAGTTGATGAGTTTTGAGCATCAAATAGTCTAGCAATGCATAAGAGATCCTATTCTACTTCTTTTAGCACAACTTCTTTTTTCTTTTGTGTTTTTGAGACTTAGGGTCTAGATGTAACTTTGCACTTGGTAGGTCTCCAAATTCACTCCATGTCTTGGGAGGCATGCCTTGGTCATGTGTACTACAAGGCATGCTCTAAATCATCTCCTCTACTACCAGGTGAATGTTAAAAGCATGTGAGTTATCTCTGCATGCCTTGAATAGAGGATAAGTCTAAATTGTACCTACATTTTGTCCAATTATATATTTACACCATGGATCCTTTTTCTATAGGATAAAATGCACAATGTATGGAGATACCCCAAGGGTCTTCCTGAGACCCTTGGTAGACTATAAGATTATCTGCAGCTATCACAAAGTTTACATGCATGTCCATAAACAATAACTAGCTATCAAAGCAAGACAGATTGATTACCTCAAGCCTTCATGTAGATTTGTTGGAGAGCACAATGCAGCTAGGTGGAAGTCCCCTGAGCCGACTCCAGATCAAGTCTTGCACATAGAAGAGACAAGCATAATCACAACATACAACCTTGATAACTAATACATGAATATATAAAAGACATATAGTTACACATAACTAATCTACTCATGCTAAAAGGTATTAGACGAACAAATAAATGAATGATAGTACCAACACCATGGAGTAGACAGTACAACTACAGTTCTATATTAATGTCAGAAGAGTGATTACAACCATCTGTTGCATCAGCCTTCCCTTACCCCTCCATCTCCTCTCTCTCTCTCCCTTCTTACCAACTTCTTATGCTTAGATTTGAGACTATGCTTGACAATCAAGTAAGTTATCCTTTCAAATGATCTGACCTCTATCACCATAGCCCTAGCTTTGCTTATGTAGAAATCGAGTTAGGGTTGCCAAGTTCCTCCATGAGTCTCTTAAGGTAAAAGCAATGATGTTTCCATGCTTTTGAGCTCTTTCCCATTTGCCTCCTTCATTAGGATTAGAAATCCCACAAATAGGTCAAACTTTAGATGTTTCCTTGCTTTTCTGAGTAGATTTAGGAGGGAATATAGAGATATTTATGAGTCAATTCGCTCCTTTGACCTCTAGATTCTCATTAGGATCCACTAACGTTGTCCCCGAACCAACAAGTAGAGTTAATAGGGTAATTAACGCTCCCTTAGGCTTACAAAGAAGCTTTATAAAGCATGTTGTCAATGTTTAGCCAACGTTAGTGTGGAAACAAGGCTTGTGATCTTAGTCTTTTCTTCAGTTATCATGTCTTTCCCCTTTGAGTTGATGAGGGGGTGATTTTACTGTATAACAAATGCCCTCTAAAGTGTGAGATCAAAGGCTGCGACAATAGCCGAAATACTTAACTATAATTTTCCTTCTTCAACAAAAATAGAGAGAGGATCAGAGATTTGGGCGGTACGAGAAACCTGATACAACAAATATATATAAAACAACTAAAATCATTTCCTGATTCGAGCATTCCCATGCTCAGTAGCCATGTCAGAGTGATTTTCTCATAAAAGAGATATGACAATGCTGGCCACCAATAAGTACAATGTGGATCCGGTGTCATAATAGGATCATTCTGATGAGTTGTCTCCAAAAAACAATATAAACAACTTGGGAGTGGAAACAAGGTTGAGTGATGCAAGCCACTACCCAAGGTCTTGATTTCCGCTTCACTGAACAACATATATTGATACATGTGCATATATGTGTTGATGTCGAACATGTACGAAATAATTTTATTACCAGTAAATAATGGAGACCGTTAACAGACACAAGGCATGCCACCAATAATGGTGATGGTCTCGAAGATGCACAGTACAATCTAGTGAGTGTGAAAAAATGTTCTTGTCGTCGAACACTCGTAGAATCGCTTAACCAGGAGCCAATAATGAGAATCCCTGGTCAAACACAAGGTGACCTACCACTAATGTCTGCAAGTACCAAGGTACTGAATGTGTTTATAGTTTGTCTTCCTAGATAGATTTTTGAAGTCAATGGGAAGATACCTATCGAAAGATAGGCAATAATGTGTCCTACATCAATCGACACGAAATGGGACAAGAATGATTTGTTTTTTGAGGGACCCTTGAGCATTGGGTCTAAACAACAGAGGGCATGATGAAAGGATATGCTTGATGGGTTGATGGAGGAAACAAAAGGTTAACCCTTGAACAATAGAAGGCACGACAATGGTTTTAACCATGCAGCACTAGACTCATGAACACTAAAGAGTGTTAGGATACAGGGATGCAAGAACATCGGGGTATTTAGGCTAAACTCATAGGATGGTAGGATTCATATTGAGAGGCCATCATAAGGAAGGTTTATCTGAAGGAGTGCCATGTTCAAGGGAATGACTACTACCAAACCACACTTTCTAATACTAAATGCAGTTGTATTGTCTACTTTCCCCATCTGATTAGTTTAGTGAGTCTAGACGGGTAAACTCGTCAATCTTTTCATTTTTTAAGAGTCTAAAAAGGACCGCAAAAAGAGCAACTCTATGCCCTATCTGATTAGTTTAATGAGTCTAGATAGGCAAAATCGTCAATATTTTCATGTTTTAAGAGTCTGAAAAGGATCGTAAAAAGAGAAACTCTATCATTCATCTATGTAATTTAATGAGTCCAGATGAGATAACTCATTGATCTTTTCATTTTTTAAGAGTCTGAAAAGGACCATAAAAAGAGTGACTCTATACCTCGTCTATGTAATTTAATGAGTCCAGACGAGACAACTTGGTGGTCTTTTCATATTTAGAGAGTCTGAAAAGATCGTAAAGAACAACTCTAGGGTGGTCCCTTTGTCATAGTTGTTAATCGGGTGCGACAAAAGTTTAATAGTATACCCAGATCAGTTACTTTTCCATGAGTTAATCTATTGAGTCCAGATAAATAGAAACCTATGCTCAATAGATGTTGACCTCATTTTGTTACGAGTACGAGGAGACAGATTTTCATCATGAATTTTTAATGAGTCATGCAACAACAAACTCAATACCTTCATCAAATTGTAATGAGTCAAATGAAGAAAACTCAAGGTATCTTTTTCAGTTTTTTGAGCAAGGAGAAAGAGGTAAAAGAACTGCTCATTCCTTCTTTGTAGATTTAACGAGCCAGAAGAAGGGGAAAAACTCAGGGATTTTTCGATTTTAAGAGTGAGAAATGGTCCCAAAAAAGCAAGTGCTCTAGTTGCTGCCATATATTTTTAACAAACCCAGTGACAAAAACTCGAGATTTTTCAGTTTAACGACCAAGAAAAGTACCTAAAAGAATGCTTGGGTCATCTTTATAAATTTTTAATGAGCCTAAAGAAAAAACTCGGGATTTTTTCAGTTTTATGAGCGAGAAAAAAGTGCCTAAAAAGAATTCTCTAATGATCTTTTTCAGTTTAATGAGCTAGAAAAAGAGCAAAAAATAGTTGCTTGGATCGTCGTTGTATGTGTTTAACGAGTCCAATGATGACAAACTCGGGGATTTTTCAGTTTTTGAGAGCAAGAAAATATCCCATAAAAGAAAGCGCTCATTGAGAATTGCATGCAGTGCTTTACTGCTTTTCATTCTTGAGGGTACTTTCATCAAAAGCGTAAAAAAGTATAAAAAAGCAGCAATTCATATCCATAAGGGTTCATGCATGATGAAAAATCATGGGGAATGGACTACTTCCTCATTAATGATTTCAAAAAATCATGTCTCCAAAAATAAATATATGGAATTTCTTTGAGCTTTCACATTCACCATTTTCACTATTTGAGAATGGTGAAAGCGTTTTGGAGCCAAAGAGGAGCAGATTTTCCGCAGACCATTGCAGGAGATCCAGGCAACAATTCGATGTGTCGTCAATCCCAGGTAGAGGCCAAAACCTTTCTCTATGCATTTCTTAACCTTTCTTATCAATTTCTGGGGTGGATTCTTGTAGATATGAGGTGCCCTAAAGTAGTGTTTGTGCACTAACACCCTCTGGTTGGCCTGTAGGGAGCGTTAAATGCCCTATACGACCTGCTAAGGAGTGTTAATCCTCCTTATGTACCACTAGGTGGAGCATTAAAGCTTGAGGGTGCAATTTAAAACCTCATGCGGTGATTCCTGAAGTTGTGTTGCCCCATTTTGATTGCGTTTTGGGTTATTTTGCACAGGTTTCAGGCCATAATGACTAGCCTATGGAGAGAACGGGCCCATGATAGCCAAGAATTGCTGATGCGAAATGATCCAGCATGCATACTTGCTTTGCGCCATTGCAGTTTATTGAAGTATGCAAAGTTGGAGCTGATGAAAGGGCGGGAGGATTTATTGAGATGGATTATCCAGCGCTGGGATGAACACGAGCAAGTGTTCAGGATTGTAGATCATGAGTTAGCTATTGATTGTGATGACATATACTTTTTAACTGGTCTGTCATGCCATGGGGCACAAGAAAACCTCACCGGGGGTAGGCCTGATCCACGATCTACCTTAGAGCTAGTGCAATCCTACTACATCCCTGAGAGTGGACTTGTCAGCAATAGAGTCCCCATAGAGAGGATTAGGCCCAGATCTATGAGGGCCATTTTATGGTTCATTGTGCAGTTGGCAGGGTCAAAGAGTCCCCACCTTGCGACAAAGGTCTAACTGTTTCTTGCAGTTGACTGTGTCCAGCCACAATTGTTCAACTAGTGTGAAGCAGTGCTTCGCCAGTTGAACGCAGAGTTAACTGCATGCAAGACTCGAACCAAACAAAGTTTTTGGTATGGTACTTTCATAGTCTCATTCATTCTTGAGAGGGTACCTATTATGCGCCCAAGGATGAGCTTAGGTCCCTTTGATCTGAGGGAGCCGAGATAGCAGAGATGGTCATCACTCAATCCTCGCACAGGAGGAGGACCGATCCAACATTTCTTCGAGGAAGAATTATTTCAATGGCTTCGTGGCCAGATCGTGATGATTGAAGACTATGCTTATGAGGGTATGGACTTCACTAGCGACGCTAACATGATGCTGCTACCTGGGACCAACTGGGGTCCTCAAGGTGAGAATGGTTTTTTAAAGTACTTCAAGTATTTTTTAGCTTTTGAATAATTATGTGATGTTTTTATGGGTGAACAAGTACTGACATGAAGTTTTATGCTTAACAAAGATGTGGCACCATTACGACTTGCAAGCGAACCCTACCATGAGATGAGGAAGCCAACTACCTGCGCGAGGGGTTATGCCGACAGTCTTCGCGAGGTTCTAAGAAACCTAGAGGGCTTGAGCATGGGTGTGTGCCCCTTCCTATGAGGGAGATTCCCGCTCATATGCAACGGTGCACTGTTAGTGTACCTGAGTGGTTTCTGGTTCCTCTTCGAAGGATAGCTAGAGTGGTTTTAGCATTTCAGGAGCAGTAGGCTATTTTTAGCAGGTGTTTTGACATATCCAATGGGTGTTTGTAGCTAGGCTTAGTAGTCATTTTGTACTTAAAACATCCAAGTTTTGGAATATTTCGATGTAAAAGACTGCATTCTATCTATATATACAGACATTTTGGTATTTTGATGGTGTAAATGTTTTTTAAATGTTTTTGTAAAATTTTTAACTATGTAAATTTTTACTTTTCATGCATTCTTCTATAGTGAATGAGACAGATGCCAATCTAACACATAGTTTGCTAATGAATCAGCAACTGTGTTAAATTCTCTAGGAATGTGTTCATATGTGATAACTTAAAATTGACATTCCAAGAGTCGTACTTTTAAATAATGACATAACAAGGTTGGATTACAAATGTGATAATGATTTGTCAATTGCATAACAACTAGCTGAGAATCTAACCTGACCACCAGATTGGAGATGTCCCTTAATGATGCTTCAGTGAGAAGTGAAATTACGGACATGTACTCAGCAATATTGTTGGTGATGGTACCCAAGAAGACTCCTCTGAAACAAAAAAATTCTGACTCAGGTGTGTAGATGACCCAAGAAGCTGATGCAATGTGTCGTTTATGATGACTAGCACCATCTGCGTATCCTACGTATGCTAAGGGTAACGAAGACATCTGCATTGTGAGAAGGATGTATGAGACAAATACTCCAATAAATACCAAAATAAACCAATCACATCAAAAAGGGAATCAAAACTTATAAATACATAAAATTACAAGGCACATGTCCAGTGCAATACTAGGCATAATACTTTTTCAGATAGAGCCCATTTCTGGGCTCAGTGAGTGGGACTCCTTTCCAGTCCTAAAGTTCATATGCCCCTTTTGAGAGGGTTTTATTGACGACATAGGGACCTAGCCATAAGGGTTGAAGTTTTCCTGTCCCCAAGAGGTCATGTTTTTTATCATAGAGAAAAACAAGATCTCCCTCTTGCTAAGATCAAGGCTTGACCTTTTTGTCATACTGGGCTTTTACCCGGCACTTGTGGGCCTCGAGTACCAATTCGGCATCTCGACGGGTTTCGTCCAGTTGATTGAGGTATAGAAAATTCTCTTCTTCGGTAGTAGTGCTGGGCGGGAGTTCAACGACCATTTGTAGGGAAGAGATCTGAAACTCTATTTGTAAAACTACTTCCAAGCTGTAAGCTAGTTGAAAATGTGTAAAGCCCAGTTTTTACTAAATTTCAGTATGCCCATAGCGCTGAATATAACATTCGATGCCATTTGGTTTTATGGTTTCCTACCAACCTACAGATCATGGTATTTAAGACACCATTGACAACCTCTACATGACCATTAGCTTGGGGGTAGTAGGAGGATGATTGATCCTGATGAAAACCTAGCAGTGATTTAAGTAAGAAATCATGTGATTCTGGAAATGAGACCCATGGTCTATAACAATCGTGTAGGTTACATTGAAGTGACATATAACCTAATTGAACAGGAATAGCGTCACAGTTTCTCCATCGGCCCGGTAGGTGGGAAGGGCTTCTGCCCATTTTGTGAAATAGTCCACAACTACAATGATATAGTTGTGTCCAATAGAGAAAACGAGATTGCAAGTTACGAAGTCTATCCCCCATTTGGAAAAGGGGCCAACGGAGATAACCGGGTGTAATAGGGCCAGAGGAGCGTACATTTTCTTTGTGAACACTTGACAATGATGGCATTTCCAGATGGCCTTGACACAATCTTTGAACAAGGTCAGTAAGTAATAGTGTTGGGTCCCTATAACACTAGTGATTACCCCATTACTATTGTAGTTATACCCCTTATTAATATTGTTGTGCCCCTATTGCCCCCATATTGTTATCACTTTGCCCCATAGAATCCCTCTATTGTTATTTTTGTGGCTTTATATTATTATTGTTAGGTCGACTGGATTATATTGTGACTCCTTAGACTCCTATATATAGAAAGGAGGTTTTGTCATTTGAATCATCCAAGAATTGTTCATTTATGTAATGTAAAGGAGGTTGCCCCCTCAAAGAGGCTGAATTCTAAGGCGTTGATCTATCTTTTCTATCTCTTCTTGAGCTGGTTTCATAACATTTGGTATCAGAGCTTTGGATTCTAGGGTTTCGCTGCTCCAAACAGGTCATCGTGGCATTTTTGCTATAACTCTTTTTATGAAACGTTTCATAAGTGAAAAAAAAACCCGTTTGAGAAGAAATCACGCTGAACCTCGGATCCGAATTTCAAGGCTTTTCGCGCTATATTTGTGGAGATATGATCTGAGGAAGTTGGTCTTTTTGCAGACTCCTGAATTACATTCCAAACAGGTGACCTGGGGAAAATCGTCATAACTTTCTCTCTGGGGATTGGATTGAAATTTCGTAAGAAGGTACAGAAAGAGGACCGACTGTAGTTTCTTGTATGCATATTTCATATCAAAAGGTCAAAACAGTGACTCGTGGCATGTCGTACAAGTTTGCTCTACTGAACTAGTCTATAATCAAGTCACTGTAGGAGATTTCGCATAACTCTTCCTTAGAGAATCCAATTTGGGTCAGACTTGTGGCATTGGAAAGAGGACGCAGAAGGCTACTATAGGTCACAATTTCAGAACTGGAGTATCTGAATTTACAGAGATACATCAGATTCAATATCAGGCTTCTACAAAGTGAAAAAAGGTGTGTAGTTTTTTTTTTTAATTTTTGCGTAAGCTTGGTTTGAAGGAATTCAAAGGGCATAGTAAAGCATTATTATCGATAACTGATGCCCCGAGGAAAGAAAATGCAAACACCTAGTAAGCAACCTGAAATCTCTAGCATGACTCATGAAGAAGAGGAAGAAATGCTACATGATATGTCAAAATTACAAGAACAAGTGCAACAAAAGTCACACCCACAAAATCTAACAGAAGCTAAGATAAATGGCATGGAATCTAAGATAAAGCGAATGGAAGCTAAGATGGATGATCCAAAGACAGATTTGAAGAGAGACATGGCAGATTTGAAGACAAATTTGAAAAATTTTCTACAAGAAATACTTACTAATGGTGAAAAGGTTGTAAAGGAAACTCATGATGTGAACAAAAGAAATGTTAATCATGATTCCATAGACTCTAATGTTGGATCGAAGACCCACCATATTCCAAAAATCGATATGAGGAAGTTTGATGGCAAGGATCCCGCCACATGGATATTACAGATGGAGCAATTCTTCGATCTCAATAATGTGCAAAACACACAAAAGGTACGTATGGAAACTTTATATTTGGAACCAAATCAGTTTGTATGGTATCAATGGCTTTGCTCTCGTAAACAATTTATCACTTGGGCAATTTTTACGGAAGAATTGATAGCACATTATGAGGATACAAAAAGCAACACTTTTTTTAGCCAATTGATAAGTCTCAAACAAAAGGGTTCAATAATGGAGCACATTGAGGAGTTCCAAAAATTGAACATAAGGGTAAAAGATATTCCAGAGGAGCATAGGATTGATGTGTTCATAGGGTCTTTAAAGGATAATATCCAACATGATGTTCGCCTTTGGGAACCTGATTCATTAGAGAAGGCATTCAGGTTAGCAAGAAAAATGGAAAGCAAAATTATGGCAACCAGGAAGCATACCACTCACAACTATAAAGATGGAAGTGTTGTTGCCCCTAGTCTTCCACAACCTATAAGGTTGACACCACAACAATTGGAAGAAAAAAGAGCAAAAGGGCTTTGTTACAGTTGTGATAGCAAATACACTAAAGGTCATAAGTGTGCTGAGAAGAAATTATTCTACATAGATTGTGAAGAGGAAGAAGAAAAGGAGCAAGAAAGGTCAAAAGAAGAGGATATACTCCAGGAACAAAGCCTAGATGAAGAAAAAATAAATCCGACCATATCTTGTAATGCATTGGTGGGAATTACCACTCCTCAAACCATCAAGATAGAAGGACAAATCAAGAAGAAAAAGGTAATAGTGTTGATTGATTCAGGAAGCACCCACAATTTTATTCATTGTAAGGTAGCAAAAGAATTGAATTGCTTCCTATATCCAGCACCAGAGTGTCAAGTGATGATTGCAAATGGAGGAACAATAAATTGCTCTGGAAAGTGCCATAATATCAAGCTATCCATGGGAGAATATGTATTGACTAGCCCAATGCTTTCCATTCCAATGGGAGGTGCTGATGTTGTACTAGGAGTCCAATGGCTACAATCCTTGGGTACAATAGCTTTTAATTTTCAAGAACTTTTCATCAAATTTTCTATGGAAGGAAAGGAAGTTGAATTAAGGGGTATTGCAGGGAAACCAGGAAAGATAATCAGCTCTAATGGTATGACAAAGCTTCTAAAAAGGGAGCAAAGAGGTGTAATTGCACAATTATGTTCGCTAGATGTTTCCACATTGGAATCATCTATTTCTCCAGATCTCCAAAAAGTCCTGGACAATCATTCCAAGGTATTTGAGACTCCCAAAGGTCTCCCACCTATGCGTGATCATGATCATGCTATTCATCTGATTCCAGGAAGTGTTCCTCCAAACATCAGGCCGTACAGATATCCCTATGTCCAAAAGAGTGAAATTGAACGTATGGTTGCAGAAATGCTAGAGGCTGGTATAATTCAACCGAGTCAAAGTTCTTTCTCTACTCCAGTAGTATTGGTGCACAAGAAGGATGGATCATGGCGCATGTGTCCAGATTATAGGGAGCTCAACAAGCTCACTATTAAAGATAAGTTCCCCATTCCTGTCATTGATGAATTACTGGATGAATTGCATGGATCAATTTACTTCACCAAGTTGGATCTTCGTTCAGGATATCATCAAATCAGAATGAAGATTGAAGACATTCCGAAAATAGCATTTAGAACTCATGAGGGTCATTATGAATTTTTGGTCATGCCTTTTGGCCTTACCAATGCACCTTCAACATTTCAAGGTTTGATGAATTCAATTTTCAAACCATTCCTTAGAAAATTTGTGTTAGTATTTTTTGATGATATACTAATCTACAGCAAGTCTTGGAAGGATCATGTTGAACATGTTGACAGGGTGCTACAACTATTGGAGGAGAAACAATATGATCATGTTGAAGGAGTTAAGGTAGACCCTAGAAAAATTAAAGCCATTAAAGAATGGAAAATCCCCACATCCATAAAGCATCTGCGAGGATTTCTTGGGTTGACAGGGTATTATCGCAAGTTTGTTAAGAATTATGGGAGAATAGCAGCACCTCTAACAACATTATTGAAGAAAGATGCATTTTCATGGACTCCGGAAGCAACAAAGGCCTTTGAACATCTTAAAGAGGCAATGTGCCAAGCACCGGTCTTAGCTACACCGGACTTCACAAAAACCTTTATTGTGGAATGTGATGCTTCAGGAAATGGAATTGGTGTTGTTCTAATGCAAGATGAAAGACCCATTGCTTTTGAAAGTCGTCCAATCAAGGGAAAGTTTTTAAGCAAAGCTATTTATGAGAAGGAAATGTTGGCAATACTCCATGCACTTAAGAAATGGCGACCCTACCTAATGGGAAGACACTTCAAGGTAAAAACGGATCATGATAGCCTTAAATACTTTTTAGAACAAAGATTATCCTCTGAAGAGCAACAAAAGTGGGTCACAAAGATGTTGGGTTATGACTTTGAAATCATCTACAAAAAAGGGAAGCAAAATGTGGTGGCAGATGCACTCTCAAGAAAGGATGAGGATGTGGAAGCATTGTTGTGCGCCATTTCTATTATCCAACCAGATTGGATAAATGAAGCAAGGGAGGAATGGAAGAATGACGAAGAAGTGTGGGCACTTATTCGAAAGTTACAACAAGATTCCAGTACGTCTGATACATTTAGCTGGCAAAATGATTCGTTATGGTACAAAGATCGCTTATACCTCTGTAAGAATTCCCAGCTAAAACAAAAGATTCTTATGGAATTGCACACTTCTCCCTTAGGAGGGCACTCAGGATTTTTAAAAACTTACCACAGGGTTAAGAAGGAATTTTTTTGGGATGGCCTTAAATCAGATATTCAAAAGTTTGTGGCGGAATGTTTGGTTTGCCAACAAAATAAAGTTGAAACAATTAAGACACCGGGTCTATTACAACCTTTATCCATTCCAAGCCAACGTTGGGAGGAGGTTTCAATGGATTTTATCACAGGTTTACCCAAGTCTGAGGGAAAGAGTGTCATCATGGTGGTAGTTGACAGACTTACCAAGTATGCACACTTTTGTGCATTATCACATCCATTTAAAGCCAGTACAGTTTCTACTGCATTTATGGAAACAATTCAAAAGCTACATGGAAACCCAAAGATTATTGTAAGTGACAGAGATCCCATTTTCACTGGAATTTTTTGGACAAAATTATTTTCTTGTCTTGGTACTCAGTTAGCTCATAGCTCATCTTATCATCCTCAATCTGATGGGAAAACTGAGATAGTAAACAAATGTTTGGAAGGATATCTTCGTTGCTTTGTATCTGATAAACAGACACAATGGGTCAAATGGTTGCCTCTGGCTGAATGGTGGTATAACACTTCCTTCCATACAGCAACAAAAATGACCCCATTTATGGCACTTTATGGGTATCAACCACCATCCATCACATCATATTTAAGAGAAAATTCTAAGGTTCAGGCAGTGGAACATCACATCGAACATCAACAACAAGTCCTCCAACTCTTAAAGGATAACCTCGTGTTGGCACAAAATAGAATGAAACAACAGGCAGATCAACATCGCAGTGAAAGAAGTTTTGATGTAGGTGATTGGGTATTCCTACGGCTACAACCATATAAGCAAATGTCCCTCAAGCAAGCTAAGAAGGATAATAAATTATCACCAAAGTATTATGGTCCATACAAGGTGTTGCAAAAGATTGGTACTATGGCATACAAATTGGAGCTTCCTGCAGCTTCTCGATTGCACCCAGTTTTCCATGTTTCATGTTTAAAGAAGGTTATAGGCGACAAGCTCCCAGTTCAAACAATATTGCCAGAACTTGACGAGGAAGGAAAAATTATATTGGAACCGGAAGCAGTCACAGAAACAAGAACTCGACAACTACGAAATCGATCAATTTCAGAGTATCTTATCAAGTGGAAGAACTTATCCGCTGAAGATTCCACATGGGAGGATGAGAATTTTATGCAGAAGTATCTAGAACTACTCAAGCGTTGAGGACAACACTTTTTTGAAGGAGAGGGGCATGTTGGGTCCCTATAATACTAGTGATTACCCCATTACTATTGTAGTTATACCCCTTACTAATATTGTTGTGCCCCTATTGCCCCCATATTGTTATTACTTTGCCCCATATAATCCCTCTATTGTTATATTTGTGGCTTTATATTATTATTGTTAGGTCGGCTGGATTATATTGTGACTCCTTAGACTCCTATATATAGAAAGGAGGTTTTGTCATTTGAATCATCCAATAATTGTTCATTTATGTAATGTAAAGGAGGTTGCCCCCTCGAAGAGGCTGAATTCTAAGGCGTTGATCTATATTTTCTTGAGCTGGTTTCATAACAAATAGCATGCGCACAAGATATTCTGTGCAATAGATATGCTATAAAGATGACCGCCACATGCCCCAGCATGGCAGTCATTTAAAACATGTTCTGTCTCTTCATGAGTGAGGCAGCGTCGAAGAACTATATCTGCACCATGATGATATAACGTATCGTTAATCACTAGATAGGTTCGCGCTTAGTGGTGGATGCAACAATGGTCACTTGATGATAGAGCGGGATGAAACCATTGTGCTTGGAGGTAGACAAGAATGTCACCGTACCAAGGGTTAGTAGTGTTGATAAGATAGACAACTTCATCCAGAAGAGGATTGTGGGCTATCTCATTAGGATCGACAATGGGAAGGTCCAACAAAAGTTCAACGAAGACTAAGGAGTTCTTTTCCTTGGCAGCGATGAAAACCAAGTCAAATTATACGAGGATCATGATCCATTTCGAATATTTTCCTCCGATTACTTGACGACACAAAATGTGTCTCATGGGATTCTCCAAGGCGATGACATTAGTCTATCACAACAGTATGTACTGTTGGAATCGGTTGATAGCAAAGACAACTACCAATGACAGCTTTTCCACATGTGAATATCTGAGTTAGGGCCTAGCTAGGCCTTTTGATAGATAATAGATCACATGTTCACTCTGGTCATCATGAGTTTGAACCAAAACCATTCCGAGAGAGGATGGCGAGGCTGCCAAGTATAGAAGAAAGTCATGGCCATAGTTGGGAGCACTAAGGAGTGGGGCTGATATAAGTGCCATTTTCAAGGCATCAAATGATTGTTGAGATTGATCATCCCACATATACAGCACTCCCTTCTTAAGTAGGTGCATAAAGCCTTTCATCAACTCAACATAGTTTATGATGAACTGTCATAGAAAGTTTTCTTTCCCTTGCAAATGTTGGAGCTACAGAACAAATTGTGGTTCGGGTAATTGAGTAATTGCCTTTAACTTATCGGGATCAACCCTAATCCCATACTTGGAGATAATGAATCCAAGTAAGCGTCCAGACTAGACAAAGAAAACAAATTTATGCAGATTCAAACATATGTTGTAAAACCAACACCTAAGAAAGATGGCTCTTAAATGGTTTAGGTGCTGCGTTCGTTGCTTGGAATGGGCTAGAAGGTCATCCAAGTAAGCTTGAACGATATTCCTGATATGAATGCATAGTCCATGGCTCTTTAAAAAGTTGCTCCAGCATTCTTTAAATAGAATGGGAGTTTTTGATAGGCAAATATGCCCCATGGGCAAACGAAGGTAGTTTTGTGCTAGTATTTGGGTTTTATAGCAATCTAGTTGTAACCTGAGAATCCATCCATGAATGAAAATGATTCACAACCAGCACAGTCATTGATGATTTGATCGATGAACAGTGTCGGATAATTATCCTTGGGACACGCGACGTTCAAGTCTCGATAGTTGACACATACGTAGATGATTCCTTGTTTTTTATCGACAGGAACCAGATTGGAAACCCATTTCGTTAAATGAACAGGATAAATGAAACCAGCATGTAAAAACTTTTCAACCTCGTTTTTTATGACTACCATTTTGCGGGGATGGACTAGTCAAAGCCTTTGACAGACAAGTTTAGCATTGTCGTAAAGTTTGATCTCATGCTCGACAATAGAAGGATCTATGCCAGGAATTTCCTTGTAAGCCCAGGTGAATACATCATAGAATTCCTTAAAAAGGTAGGTGAAGCTTGCAATTTCCTCAGGATTGTAATCCGCTTCAATCTAGATGTTTTCCACGATGCCTGTCTTGACAGAAATATCGATGAGCAATGTCTTTGAAATATTTCCCATGTTTCCTTCTGCATCCAAAGTTTGGATAGTCGTATAGGGTGAGGAAACGATTTCTGGTATGTCAGGTGACAGGATTTGAAGAGGCATCATGTCCAAATCAGATATCGAAACACGATGGTGTAAGTCCTCCCAAGGTCACTCTTCTAAACTCATGATTTCTCTAATAGCTTCGTCTGTAGGTAGGACTTGATTGAGTGGATCAAATGAAGGAATAGTTATGGGAGGGGAAGTGGTACCGTTGGCTGTAACCAAAGTGACCAAAGATTCGGATGCAAATTGAATGGCTTGGTAGGCCAATTCAGCTGGTGACAGTGGCATTTGTTCTCCGTAAGTGTCAATGTCTGAAGGAGCCGGTAGGATCCATGGATCGGTCTGTTCATGAGGAATGGATGAAAGCATATTGACCGTCTATGAAACCTTGGGTGGCTGAAGAGGGAAACAACCCATCAGGGAAGAAGCCTTCAGTAGACCAGTACCAATACTGACGTAAGAGTCAGGTACACCACCTACTAGGGGTATAGAGCCGCTTGGTAACGGGGAATAATCAGGGGTGCAAAAGGACAACTGGTCCACTGTGACTACCTTTCCATCCAATGGAAATAGGATGATGCGAAAGACAGTAGACACAATGGCCGTCATGGCATACGTCCAACTGCGACCCAGCAAGAGATTATAGTCGAGTTTTTTATCTACAACTTCTATGTCCACCATTACCGTTTTCCCATACAAGGTGATGGGGTAGCTAGCTAGGTAACCTTTTGGGATGAAAGTGTGGTCGTTGAAAGCTTTAAGGGAATTTGACGGTGGGGATAGGGTTGGAGAACCCAAAGCGAGCCAACATGAAGCCGACATGATGCAGGTAGAAGCACCTTTGTTGATGACAGTTCTATGTATACCTTTACCTTTCAAAAATATTTGCACCTGAAATACAAGTTGGTTGGAAAGGGGAGGTTTACACTTTTCCATGTCAAAAATTGCAAGCATGGAATCCTATGAGTCGATAACACCAATATCTGAAAGAAAAGCTTTCCTTTGTGCTGAACATGTTTGTAATACTTCGAGCATCAACATAGTCGATGGCGCTTGAGCCCAGTCTTCTACAATGCTGTAGTTTTGGGCAGCACGTGCAGATGTATTATGCGTTGTGCATCAAAGTGCCCCTTTAGGGGGGCAAATCACAAGGTTAGAAACTGGCCTTTTGATATGGAAATCATTGGGCAGTGATGGGTTTTGACTTGAGGAAGGTTCCTCTACATGAGCAACAAGAGCTCCATAGGATTTGGCTCTTGTTTGTATATCTACTATTTCAAAGGTGTAAAACGGTAGAGGGTCCTTCACAAGTTGAACGATGTTGCGAACCACTGTTGCCCCCTTGTGGGGGTTGGGATTGGTTTGCAATGAGGTGTTGTTGCTTCTGAGCGGGGAAAGGATTATTAAGGATAGCGAGGGTTCTACCAGTATCCTTTTTAGCAGTGAAATCTGTGCATTCCTAAAGACGTGAGCAGTGATATGTCATGTGGTCTTCAGCACATATTTTGCAAGGGAATCTGGAAAGTTTATCCTTTCCATCATCAAGAGGTGCAATATCCTTCTACTTTTGGTTTTGCTACTTTGTTGGCTACTCCTCAGAAGAAGCAATATTTTTCTTATTCTTCTTGTTCTTAACACTTGGTTTTTGTGTAGATTGCACATATTTTATCGTGGTGGTAGGAAGAGTAGTTGATTTGGTAGAGGGGTCCACTGACATCTGGGCAATGAGACCGCTGAGTTATTTTATAGCAACCCTGAAGGTTGTGCTGATAATCCCATCAGCATGCACTCCGGGGTGCTGAGTAGTGGAAGCATTGGAGTTGTGAGGGGCACTGGGGATTACGTCATAAAGGGTGCTACACTGTGAATATATCATATCTAAGTGTTGGGCACAACATATGGATTGGTCTTCTTGACTGCACCACCTAAGGTGACATCCTTAGCGATTTGGGGGAGTAGGGACTTGCAGAACTAGTCTGCTAAGAGATAGTTTGGGAGGGGAGCTTTGACTAACCTCTGCCAACGTCTCCATTCATGTATATGTGGGTGGCAGTATCCTGACATAATGAAGTGAGGAGTTTCGTCCCAGTCTCATAGCGGATGGGTAGCTGGAATTGCATTAATAATTCCATTGCTAGAGCATCAAAGGTATTGACTAACGCGCATGGTAATTCAATGTACCACTTGGCTGCGTTGCCAGTAAGGGTGCGGGGAAAAAGACATAACTGGATACTATCATCCATCATGGAGTTAGAAACACAAAAAAGATGATAGGTGGTGATATGGGTACCCAGATCCTCCCCTTGTTTCCCTTCGAACTTGGGGACGTATGTTGGTATTTTCTGCGGGATTGGCAGCCAAAGTAAGTTATGACAGATGGGGTCATTTGTAAGTTTGTACGAGTTGGGGATATCCAACATTGCCAAGAAAGGTAGAGTGTGTGATGCCCCCGACTCGGACAAAGGCGATGACATATGACTTGAGGATCCTTGCAGTCCTCCCATCGTTTGAGTCCCAATATTATACATAAGTTGCGTGGTATAGTAGTTGCCTTGGGGTATGGCATTGTAATGTAAATTTCCATGGGGATTGTGATGCTGGGCTATAGCATTTTCCCCAGGATAATCAGTGCCCCCTTGACTCATTTGAGGTTGTGAGTAGGGTGCCCCCATGGATTGGTTGGGACCTCCTTGAGGATTCCCGCCCACCACATAACTAACCATATGTCCTTGACTAACATAAGGAGTGCTCATGTCAATCAATGACTGACCATGCATGCCTGAAAATGGAGGGGGAACTGTTACGTTCCCGACCAGTATATGCATATTGGGAGTGCCCCCAAATACTTGGATCTGGGGGTTAGAACTATATAATGGATGCCAACCATATTGTTGGTTGAAGGGACCCGTACTAAATGTGCTATATTGAGCGTTATAAGGAGCGTTGTATGTAGCACTTGTCGAAGGTATAGAGTTTGACACTAAAGGGGTGGAACCCGGCATAGGATGGGTTCCACTTGTGGAGGTTATCATGTGAGGGTTTGTACCTGGGAAAAATGGGATAGCAGGGTTCGCCATTAACGGTGTGGTAGTGATCGTGAACTAGGGAAGTGGTGGGGGACCAAAAGTGTCCAAAAAGTTCCACGACACGTTAGTCATCGACGGGATGGATGGAAATGTTCCAATTGAAGACACAAGGGGTACAGGTCCGATGTGAACCAAGAGTGGGTCCAATAGATTCGTGATCGGAGGGTTGTAGGGAGGAAGAAATCTTGCAGTAAAGAAATCCTCCTATAAGTTTGAATCATCAGTTGTCCAAACAGATTCTATGTGAGATCTTGGATACTAATTTCCTGAAGATGAGGAATCTGGTTCATTGGGGCTCAGCGGTTCTTCCACAATGAGTGGAGGAAGTCCTAACAATCGTCTATATTGACGATGAGGGCCGGATGTATCCACGGTGACCGATAATTTTTATCAATAAATTTTATCTTGATATTTATTAAAGACTCAATGATAACACTCAGGCACCTAAAAAATAAAAAGTACACTAAGTGAATCAATCAACAAACATAGGGAAATGACCCTGTCTGATAAGCACCGATCACTGGAGATGAAATTCAGTATCACAATGAATAATAGAGAGGGTTGACCAAATGTACAGTTACGGTTACTCTAGAGCTTCGCCCGAACCTTAGATTGAGGGGCCAAGTACTCTCGTGAAGACGAGCACCCTCCCAAAAACTGAAGACAGAGTAGGTTTGTCTGTGTTAGGTACCAGGGAAACCTGCCCTAGTCACCTTATGTAAGTCCCTAAAAGTATGGTCACTAAGGATACCTCAGATCACAGACACTACCAAGGGGGACATAGTCGCAGACAGTACGCTGTGTGGGCAGGATACCTGAGTCCCTGACTCAGCTCCAAAATCCCCGAAGGGATCCCCAATACACAGAATACCCAAAGGAGTTGTAAGCAAAGGCAGGCTACCTTCACTTACAGTCTGATGTTGTCTCATATTTAGCTCCGCTTTGACTAGAGTGGTCCCTGTAGTATGAGTGCAGAAGGAATTTTCTCTCTTTTAATGACACTAGTTTTGGTTTCCGATCTTGGGCAGTCTACTCACACTGCCTATCCTAAGATCCTAGCCTGAACTAATTTTTGTTTGCTCTATAAAGAGTTACTGATTGATTTTAGGTAAATTTTGTGTGTACTTTTTTAGTGTCTTCAGTAGGGGTGTTGACGTATGATATTTGGTGGGACTCTGACTCAAAATCATGCAAGATACAATGCTTGAAAATATTCAATTCGATGAAATAAGTTGTATTCTACAAGTGAGAGTCTTTCATGCATTCATATTTGTTCCATGCATCCTAGTCATTATAACATGATCATAACCACCATAAATCTTTCCAATGCTTTCTAACAACTATTTGGAACCAAAATAAAGCATATTTTAACCAGCTAAGTAGAAGAATGAATAAAAAATGTCAATTTTTCTTTTATAAATAAATAAATAAATAAGAAGGAAAAAAAACTATTTCCTAAAAAAAGGTCTTTTAGGACACAGATCTTGCTAATAAAATATAGTTGCAGATCCTTTTTCAATCCATGAGCAGGATTCTGATCCCTTTGAGTTTATAGATACAGCGACATGTCAAAATTTGGGTGACTAACACTCTGTAGCAGAGGCCACAAAGAGTTACTGTTCTACCAACGCATTACTTGTGCAGACACAAAGCTTTATAAAGCTCTGTTTTCTCTACTAACCTACGTTAGTGTGGGAAAAGAGTTCAAAACAAGGCTTTGGGATCAGATCTAGGGCTAACTATATGAGGGAAGAATGCAGCAGCAAGGTCTTGATGGGCCAGAAAAGGAATGCAGAAGTATAGGGAGGTCTTAGAAGGAGGAGGAAACTAGGAACTATCCGGGTGAACCGAGAACTAATGTATAGTCCCCAGCGGAGTTGTGAATTTTTCTATAGGATAAAATGCATGGTATATGGAGATACCCTTAAGGGTCTTCTTGGGACCCTTGGCAGACTATAATATTATCTACAACTATCACAAAGTTTACATGCGTTTCCATAAACAATAACTAACTATCAAATCAGGACAGATTCATTACCTCCAGCGTCCGTGTAGATTTGCTGGAGAGCACAATGTAGCTAGGTGGAAGTCCCCTGAGCCAGCTCCAAATCAAGTCCTGCACATAGAAGAGACAAGCATAATCACAACATACAACCTTGATAACTAATACATGAATATATAAAATACATCTAGTTACACGTAACTAAGCTACTCATGCTAAAAGGTATAAGACAAACAAATAAATGAATGATAGTACCAACACCACAGAGTAGATAGTACAACTGCAATTCTATATTAATGTCGAAAGAGTGATTACAACCATCTATTGCAACAGCCTTCCCTTACCCCTCCAGATCCTCTCACTCTCTCCCTTCTTACCAACTTCCTATGCTTAGATTAGAGACTATGCTCGACAATCAAGTTATCCTTTCAAATGATTTGACCTCTATTACCATAGCCCTAGATTTGCTTATGTAGCAATCGAGTTTGGGTTGCAAAGTTCCTCCATGAGTCTCTTAAGGTAAAAGAAATTATGTTTCCAAGCTTTTGAGCTCTTTCTCATTTGCCTCCTTCATTAGGATTAGAAATCCCACAAATAGGTCGAACTTTAGATGTTTCCTTGCTTTCCTGAGTAGATTTAGGAGGGAATATAGAGATATTTATGAGTCAATTCACCCCTTTGACATCTATATTCTCATTAGGATCCACTAATGCTATCCCTAAACCAACAAGTAGAGTTAGTAGGGTCACTAACACTCCCTTAGGCTTACAGAGAAACTTTATAAAGCATGTTGTCAGTGTTTAGCCAATGTTAGTGTGGAAACAAGGCTTGTGATCTTGGTCTTTTCTTCAGCTATCATGTCTTTCCCCTTTGAGCTAATGAGGGGGTCATTTTTTTGTATAACACCTTTCATTGTGGAGGTATACTTTATATTATTTCAAGTAAATTGCCTTTCCCTGGACTCTATATCCATCATGCTTGCTAAAATTTGTTAACAATGTGTTGGATACTACTTCTATACAGATGTATTATTCCCCTTCCATTTTTTCCTCTATATATGTCATATTTCCTTATCATTCAACACACACCTTTCCTCCCCTCTTCTAGAGCTTCTATTGTATCCAAAAATTATGTCTTCCCTTAATTTCCAGTTGAGGCATTTTTATTGTTGAGTAATACTTCTCCATTTGAGTTGACTTTCTTTACCAAGCTTCTTGTTCCTCCACCTAGTTATTGATATCTTATTTCTTTTAATTCACTTCCTCAATCACAACTTCTTTTCTTATTCCATTCTCTCTTATCACTTCCTAAGTGTCCTTTACTAGTGCCATGTAATTCCCTTTAAAGTTGTCATTTTGCTTTGATTCTATTTTTCTTTTGATGTTTCAATGTTCTCTATTTTATGCATTTATATTCCTCTTCCATTCTACTTTCTCAATTTAACACCATTCACTTTTAAATTCTTCATTTAGCTTTGAGTTTCTTTTCATGTTTGATTGTTCTCTGTTTTATGATTTTATTTTCCTCCTCCATTTCACTTTCTCAATTTAACTCCTAGTTTTTGGACCTTCTTTACACATTTGATCTGTAAACAGTAGGCCTATGGCCTATCCTTTAACGAGCACTTCTACTCCACAGAATGAAATTAAAATTAGGTATTTTCAATTAAAAGTAGGCTGAGAACATGTTCATCTGCTATATATTAAAGTCGCAATGCCCTCAAGTCTAATCTCCAACCATGAATTTTGAGATGGGAGAGGATGTGATGTCACCTAGAATTCATTTTTATCCATAAATGATCTCTACAACTTTGGGCCTTTCCTCAACGTCATATTTTTATCAACCTTGAAATATGGTATGTGTTTGGATTCTACGTTCTTGAGTTCCCCACCAGTTTGATTTCATGGGCAGAATGAAACCATTTTTTTTTAAGACAACGATGCTTAGAATATCCTCAATCCCATGAGATTAGAAAGTAACCATTCACATTTATGCATCATCATAGAAAATTCTTAGCACCCAATAAAAATGGTGGGTAATAACTGGCTCAAGTTGGGCACGGGTGCACTTAATGGGAGTACTTGAGAACCCCAGAATCTCATCAAAACCAGTGCCAAGCAAAATTATTAAGCCAATGTAACCACCTCATTATCTCCACTGTGCATTGTCCTCTTCCTCTGTTGTTGATCATTACCTAGAACAAAGAGATGCTATAATTTTAATTCTTGCATGTTGGTCTCTCCCTTACTACGTTTTTATCCTTATTAGAAATTTTTTCATTCTCTATAGAGGCATATTAGAATCAACGTGAAGTTGGTCTCCTTTTTAGAGTAGAATTCCTTTTCTTTCATTAAGGTGTATAATTTGTTCCAATGTCACTTGCAACATATACCACAGATTTTCTTCCAAGTGCTCTTATTTCAGAGACTTCCCCATCCCTTACTTACAAGGTACATATATGAGACTATTCTGACCACAAATCCTTCCCATTTTATGACCTTCAGAAAATTCGTTGTCTTCTCCTTTCAGTTCTTGCTTGCTTCAAATTTGTGAGGTAGCTTCAAGAAATGAAATATCAATGGATCATCTTTTAACTGAGAGGGTTTAAGGAGCTCATGGGCTTCATTTCAATTGTATTTAATCATAGACATAGTGTTGATGGTTATAGGTTTTAGGGGTGACATCTTGTCAAAATTAAAACACCCCATAACTTCCTGCCTGCAAATTTTGTTGGGATCATAAAATTTTCCATTGTTCACATTGTCTTCTTAGTTAGGCCACTGAGATTCCTTTGTTTGTGTATCCTTTCATTGAGTAATTAACTTCCATGAAAAAGTTGTGAGAGAAAAAAGGATTCTCTCTTTCAATTCTGATTATAACCCCCATACTAGGGAGGATCATCAAATTTACTGTGATTTGAAATCATTGTTTTAAAATTAGAAACATATCTTACTTGCCTTAGGAGATTGCTCAAATTCTGAGAACAGATCTAGATTGGAAAATGCATCATCAGTTTGTATCTAAGAGGTGGTTTTACAATATTTTCCATAATCATTATCAAACTATATCCTCAATGATCTACCCCTAGAATCCATCTTCAAACATGTTTCAATTTTACAATTAATGAACAAGTTAAACCCTGTAGAATTTAGTTCTATTATGGGATGAGGCTACTCACAAAACATCCACTCATTGCACTGACCAAGAAAATTCAAATTATTGTGCTTCACAATGTAGGATTATGACAACTCTTTCTCCTTTTCTTGTGTGCTTGAGCTTCTGTCATTATCTAAAACAGGTAGTTTATCAAAATACATTATATATGGTCTGTCTTTATTTTATTTTTAAATACATCCAGATTGATATAAGGGTTGTTGTGACATGGTTCTTCTTGAATTACATCGCTTTCCCCAATGATTTCCATGCTATTGTTCTTGGATTCTCTATGAAGCTCAATTCTACATTAACAAACAACCATCCCTTTCAAATTTCTAGGTTGCCTCCTCCATCTGTGTCTGCATCAATCTCCTCAAATTCTAGCCTCAAAAATTCATTTGCAACAATAGTAGCATCATCCTCTTGAATAATATCACGATGACTACCCTCCATAAATGCTTGTTCATCTAGATAACAAGGCCTTCCTTCTCTAGGGCATTTGACAAATTCTGATGGGTTTCTTCCAAGATCTATCCTTCATATGGAACCATAAGTGCCTTCTCATGCAAACTACCAGTTTCATTACTTTTATTTGCATTATCATCCCTACAGCCTCACAACTCCTCTTTTGATCTAGAACATTTTGAGGAATACCGTGGAGGTACTCTTGCTATTCTCATCAGATATTTTCTTCTTTAGCCTTGAGATGTTACAAGTGGTATTAGAGCTATGGGTGAAAGAGAAGCCTCATGAAAGAAGCCCTATATCTAAGTTAGATTGATTTTCATCTATGTTGATTATACATATGTTTATGGAACCTTGATAGAAGGAAACACTGCAATCGAGTCAAAGAAATCTTACATCAATGAAGAAACCCTAGTCCTAAACTATCAAAGGGACAAAATTATTCAATTGATAAAAAATAAATTTTGGGCCAGTTAAATTCCAACCTATGGAAAGAAAGTATACTCTGTTTGTGATATGCTTCATTGCTCAACTACTTGCAATCCCAATTTCACACTGCATTCTACAACTATTTCAGTGGAAAAATTAAGTGGGACTCTGTGGTCTTCTTTCAGAAAAATCCCTCGATTAACCATTTTCATCTTCCCATCACAATGCAACCAAACAATAATATAGTGTCTCGTTTATACACAGTGTTCTTTGTCTTTGTTACACCAACGCATATCTTTTTTTGAAACAAAAAGTTATATCTAGCTCTTTCAACGAAACATCTGTGCATTCACATTTCAATATGGGTGATACCATCCAATTAATGGATTGCATATGTATATTTACATGCCCAAGCAAATAAAGAGACCCAGATATATGGTTGGAAGTCATTAAATGGCTGGACTTGAGAAAAATTAAAAGCTTGCCATATCACTGTCCATAATGAATTTACAATGTATTTTGCAATGAAACACAAAGAGGTTTAAGGAATTTTCTAATGTGAGGTAAAAAATGTGTGATATGGTTAAAATATCATGATACATGGGCCTTATAAAATATCCAATGTGTGGGACCATCATGCCCCTAGCTTGGAATGTTGCACACTCTTAAGCAACTACCCTCTCCTCTAATGTTCCTAATCCTTGTCTTGTTATCCCTTGACAACCTATCTTGCATTTCATCCAATATATTTGGTTCTCCTTACTGATAAAATCCATTAGAATCCTTTATTATTTTATAGTCCTTGGCTTCTTGGTCCTGATTAATTTCATTTGATTGCATGAGTAATAGTGGGGGGTTAAATCTCAAGCCAATATCATGAACTCCCAACTTTTGCATTAACATCTCGTAGAGAGGTGTTCTAGAGATGGTACTATGTAATTGGATAGGTGCATGGAACTCTCTAATCTACATGCTAGAATTAAAGGCTTGCCATCTTATTTGGAACCATATGTAGCTTCATCTCCTAATAGTCACATCATATCCTCAAAGTGTAAAATGACTTTCTATTTCCTTTTCTTCCAAATTTGTGCCAACTGTTGGTCTTCTATCAAGATATTATGAGCTATAATGATGATTTGAGGGTTAGGGTCCTCTACCCTAATCCATAGGGGAGAAATGAACTCTTTCCCTGACTCCATCTTCTCTTGTTTGCTCTCATTTCCTCATGACTTAGCCAAGAGGACAAAGCCAAGAGTTGGACATACCCCACATTGGGGTTAGGATCCCAAGAGGGTGAGCATAAAAATACATGTTTATGGAGGTAGAATTCACACAAATTTGTTTTGTCATCCATACTGCAACCCCAACAATATTTGATGAAATATATGGGATTTTGGACCTGAAGTTATCCTTACTATTCAAAATGAGAAATATAATATCTACACCATTTCTCTTTCATGAAAAGAGAATATGTCCTTGTTGGTTTTCTGCAACTATTTAGTTCCAAGGACAAGTTTTCCATGACTCCCAAAGAAGTTTCCATATCTAAAATCTGATTGTCCATAGCTATTATCACTCCTCTTGATTTCTCTAATTTTATTTGAGTTTCCTATTTTATTTTTCCAAGTGTTCCCTACTATTTGTCACTTTGATATTGAGGATCATCATATCATCTCTAAGTTGGTCTCTTTGATTTCCAAATTTTTTACTTCCTCTACTCCCTTTTCTATTGAGTCATCTTCCATTTGTGGGCCTATCTTGGCCTCTTCTATTTACAACATGACATTCTTCCTGTAATGTATGGTCCAAAAACCTTTAGATTATCTTTTTTTTTTCTCTCTTTTTTCCTTCTTCATGGTCCAATTTTAATTTTTCCCTCTTCCTGTAGCTCTATTCATTCTACAAGATATTTCTTTTCTCCTCTCAGCTTGGGGTTTCCTCTATATTTACTACAATTTTGGAAGATTCCTTCTATTTGGAGATAGAGTTGGTCCTAGGCCTATGCTACCTTTAAACTTGAGACTCGTACTTGATTAGTTGTGTCCTTTTCTTTGGCTTCAGGTGTTTCCCCCATCTTCACTACTTTGGATACAATCTCCTTTCAATTACCTTAGTTAATTTTATTTTATTTTCTTAGAAGACCAAGGGCTGGTGACTACTTTTTATTTTCCTTTCTTGATAGTTATGAGCCCAAGATAGTTTAAGGCTTCTTGGGTATGTTGTATCTCTTAGATGATAATAGTCAATTAATCATGCCAGAGCATCTAAAGATATTTGTTTTGGGGTTTTGGTTTTGGTTTTTATGGAGGACCAATGCATAGAGAAACTATAAGAATGATGTATTAACTCTTTTAGATAGTACTAATAGATAATAAAAGGGCTTCTTTTTAACTTCACACAGTGATTTGAATTTATGAAGTGTGTAGAAAGAATTGTAAGGAGATATGATTAATTTAGATTTCAGGCAGAAAGATAAATTATCATAAGTGGAAAACCTTTGTCAAATGTTCAAAAGTTAAATGAACTGTGCTTAAGATTACATAAGATGCTGACAATTTTATGATTTAGAGGGAACCTTTCAGACAGACAGTCCAATATCCAAGACTCTTTATGATAATAACTTCATAAAGGAATTTTAAGAATAAATGTAACACATTTATTCTCATCTGATATCTCTGTAAAATTTAAACATGTGAAGAATAAAAAAAAATGAATGAAACACATGAAAAACTTATAGAAGAAAACGAAACTGTATGAGACCAAATTCAGAATCCTTTGCTTTATTATCAGTGATCTAGAAACAGCTTGTACATCAATGCTTTTACAAAATTGCTTATGAAAGGTCCACCTTTGATAACTCGTAGAAGAGAGTTATTTATACAAGTTGAGTGTTAAGAAAACATCTTAAACAAATTTACAAAAATATCTTAATACAAAATCAGGAAAAATGAACTGATAGTCAATCTGTCACTATTTTGGTGTTGAACTATTGATGACTTCCTCAAAATTCTGAATGCGGTTGACCTGTTGATGTTGTTCCCCAAAATGTTGAATGTTGTTGATCTTTCTTTTAGTCAAGTAAATCAATTAACTTTTCCCAGCATTTATTATCTTGAATAGATAACTTAGTTACCCTTCGATAAACCTCATCCATTTCTGTATATTTAGTAAAAGTAGGTTTTACTAAAAATATGTGTTTTATTTCATTAATTATGGAAAAGGTAGCTCGAAGGGCATTCAGCACAGGCCTTGGTGTTGTTGTACCTTTTATATTTGAAACTGTAATTGCACTAGTCTTGACCTTTGTAAGCTTGCGGACATAGTATTCAATAGACATTAACTTATCATTTATCACAAATAGGGGGGGAAACCCCTTGCTGGTCAAGGGTTCTAGCCTGCTAAAAAAATTTTGGACTATGATATTAACACTGCTGCATTTTTCCTCCAACTGAAGAATGAGATTTTTATTTGTAATAACCTTCTTCACTTCTAGTATGGTTGTGATCCTGTCATCAATACCCACTACTTGAAGCTCATAGCTATCTTTAGAATTCAAAAACTTGATTATATCAGTGGTTATTTCTGGCTTGTCCTCAAGTTGATTTGAGATAGTTTCAATAGCCTCTTGATCTTTCTCCAACAAGTCTTTTTGATAAAAAAATTATTCTGATATAAGGCCAAATATCTTTGATTGATTCAATGATCTCTTCCCATATAATCTCCTTCACTAAACCTAGTGTATTTCCGAGGTAAGAGTCTTTGACTTCTTTCTGCAATACCTCAATTTGACCTCTTTCCCTCTGCAACTCAGTTGCATGTGAGTTGTCTGCAACTGATTTCATGTGTTGTAGTGTCTTCAGCTGATCCTACAATTTCTTGATTTTCTCTATCTAAATAGACAAGTTCTGAATGGCTTTAGGAAGTTGTTCAGCTCCTTCTGTTTTACTTTTGGTTGATGTTGTGCCTGAGTCAGAAACTGTAGTTATAGCGACTGTTGTAAGAGGAACTACATCCATTGGAATATTGGCCTTTTTCACAACTTCCTCTTTCTCTTTGAAATTTTTTTCCATTTGTTCCTCCATCTATTTTATTTGAAAATTTTGTTCTATGATCAGCTTCATCATGTCAGATTTATGAGCCTCAGTTTCTTCAATTTCTTTAGTCGTTGGGTCCCCTGAAGCCGACAATTTGAGTTGCTTCCTTAATGCTGAAATCTCAGCATTTTTATTCTTGACAATTTCTTCTGCAACCTTCATATCAGAGAGATCATATCCCATCTTCAGCACCAAATCTTCCAAATATTTGATCTTGGTGTCTTTTTCCAATGAGGAAACTTTCTCAAGCTTGATCTATGACTGTGCATTAGCCAAGGTAACCTGCATCTTTGATAGACTCATGGCAATGTTAGTTAAAGTGGAAGTAATCATTTGGCCATTCTGTTTGAGCATATAAATTTGGTTAATTGGATGTACATCTTTGACATTAAATTCGTAGGAGGTTTGCTTCTGGTAATGAGCAACAATTCTGGGTTGTTGAATCTAAGCTTGTAAGAAATCCATCTACATTTTACCCTTTTCAGAGTCAAAGACTAAAAGAAGTCTCGCTTGAGAACTAAAAGAAGTCTTCCAGAATTGAGTATAAGTGTTTAACTTTAATTCCTCATTCTTCTTGTTAATTTCACTGAAAACATGAAAAATATCATCTTCTTTATCCTTCTAACTGCCTTCACTGATCTAAATCACCAGTTGTTCATGAGATGTGGTGGAATGAGTGGGAGACTGAGTAGACTATCCACCAGACTGTGTGAAAAGAGATGTCTCTCCAATTCCATCAAATGTTGTTTTATGTGACTCATTAGTTGCACTGACCTTCAAAGAGATCTTAGGCCTCTTCTTTCTATGTACAATTCTAAAGCCTTTACTTGATGCTTCTTTTGTAGGGGATGACTGTTATTCCCTTCCTCGTTTGGCTATCTTTTCTTGTGCAAGTGGAGTTTGTATATTTGAAGTAGAGACTACCTGTTCTTCAGCTTCTTGAAGGGTGTTTTCCTTCCATTCTAACATATTTTTGTATTGTTCAATCTCAGGCCTGGCTATGTGATGATATGGAGTAAATTTATTTTCTACTATGAGTTTTGAAATCACTCCCATTGGATCATAAGACCAAGTAAAGCTAAGGCCAAACTTCATCTCTTTCAATAACTTGCCTTCTTCTTCTCCTATTGCTCTAGCGTTATAGATGAATGGACCAACCTAAGCTTTTAGCTTAAACTGTGATTTCTTCTTTGCAGCCATAAAATGCACTTCATCTGCATTGAGCCTCTACCTAATATATTCTAATGCAAAAATTCTCATAGGTAGGTACTTAAGTAGCTTGTAAGCTGGAAGCTCATAGCCAAAGACTCCGATTTCTATATAATTTTGGTAAAGATACCAATCTCTTGTTGTGGCTTGATCAACTAGCTACAAGACTTATAATTTCATCACTAATCCTTGGTTCTCGAGTACTGCTCAGAAGATTAATGGTTGGATTAACAAACAATTCTATGAACTGTTTATATGAAAATTCTTCTTTCTCCTTCATTCCCATAGAATTCCAAAAGATAACTGATTGTTGGTTCCCTTCTTCATCTAGCTTCTACAAAGTGAATGGAAACTTGTCTCCCTGAAAATAGATAAAAAGATATACAAGTACTGAATCATACTTGAATACTTCTTCAGTATTGAACTGGACAAATTGTTCATGAATGGCCTCAGCTAGAAATTAACTAACGTTAAAAAGAACAGTGGGTTTGGAACTAGCATAAAATATAGACAAGAATCCAATGATGGCTTCATCTACATATTGGTCAGAATAGTAACCAAGGAGATAAGAGAGAATGGTGGTAATTTTCTTGGTTCTGTCTGGGAATATAGATGAATCATAGGAAGGGTTTCTTTTAGGCAGAAGGCTATCTACAACTAGGAAAAGTTCTAGGGATTGAGCTCTTTTAGTGAAATCCATCTTCTGATAGGCTTCTATTAGGCTTTCATGAGAAAAAGGAGTGGTTGGCACAATAGTTGGGGCCTGCAACATCAAGTCAATGGGCTGGGAATTGATGGAGCACAGGATTTCTCCTATAGGTGAGATAATAGCTCTTTGAGTGGGGTCATAAGCTGCATGGCATTTTCTGATGAATTCAGGTGCTCAGTGGATCTGAGGGAAAATGTAATGTTGAAGATGGGAGTCCCAAAGTCCAATTTCATCAGTTTGATCAACAAATTGGTCCTCCATCCAACAATAGATCTCAAACAAGTCAAATTCGGACAAGGAATCATGGATTTTACAGTCTCTGTCAACTAAGGGAAGATGATGGAAATAAACTTGAGGAGGAATGAGAGGATTTTGGGTTTCTACAACTTCATTTCCCTTAGGAGGCATTATGTTGATTGGATTACAAACTGAAAGTGACAGAAATGGGAAGGATTTCGCTAAAACACAGTGAACTAAAAAATTGTAATTGAAAAAGATTGAGTGGACCTGGATGTTGGCTTGCTTGGAACAGGACAAAAAATTGACTTGAATGGTGAACTTGTCATTTTGACTATAAGCTTCAAGTATCAAGTGATCAATTGAGTTATAAGAATGCACTGTGTAATGGTTTTTATGAAAGAATAGCGTTTATAAGGCACAAAATGGAGCGGGTCTATTAATCAAGGGATAAATTAGTATTAACTCTCCAACGGGGCTGAGAAACAGATCAATGCAATATTCATTTGCAGGTGTGGTGAATGAAATGGATAACAGGCAGATAGACGGAATATTGGTCCATGTAGGATGATGGGACAGAGGAAGTGACAGGGTGTTGTCGTAGATGATGATGTGGGAGCGGCGGTGTTGGAGGAGGTCCAAAACCGCATTCGAGAGTGAGTTCGAGCGGTAAGAGGTTTGGTTTTTTAAGTCCTAAATGACTAGGAGTGGGGGTTGGCAGTTTCGGAGGGTGGTTTCTAAAACTGCTAACTTCGGACCCCCCCTCCGTTGATAACGTTCGGACGGCAGGGGAGGGCCGAGGAACAATGCAAGCCATTAGATCGGAGGGAAATGTGAGGGATGAAACGAAAATGGTAGGGGTTTAATTAAGTGAGGCAAAAGGTGATGGTGGGGTCGAAATAAATATGATGGATGTGATAGGTGTGGGGTCCGAAGGGAATCAATGGATAAAGGTGGCGAATAACATTGGGATTTAGAAAATTATGGTTAATTAAAACCATTGGTTACATTCACATATATCCAATGTTTTAAGCTTAGGATAAACATCCTATCATACTCCAATTTTATTTCATTTCTCTACCTACCCTTAACTCTCCTAACATTTTTCAAATATTAGTCACCTGAGTGCATTTAGACTAGCAACTCAACATTTTGATTTTAATGATTAATCTACTTCTATCCCTTATTGCTTCCATTGGCTCAGATTAAACTGTTGAGCCAATTTTATTTGCTACCTATTAACAAACAATTTAAATCTAATCCAATCATGATTAAACTTTACGATTGGATTGTATGAACTAGTGTGGCATTTAAACAATCTACACACAACTTTTATTTGCAAAAATAAAATTGACTAAGAGTAGTGGCATTTGGATGTGCAACACTTTCAGAATTTATTATTTTTTCTTTTATTTCTAACCTAACATTTTATTTTTTGCCTTCCTTTTTTAGGGCATCTATTCTAACATTTTATTTGATATGGACTTATTCATCAAAATATTCCTAACATTTTGTTTCTTTATTATTTTTGTCCATATCCTAACTTAACATTTTCTTAAAATATATTTTCATTTTTTTCTAACTTACCAAAATAAAAAAAATGCTACAACAGGTTCATTGAGGATCCCTATTTATCCATATCTATGAACCCAATCTATGGAATAGGACATTCTTAGCTATGCAAGGCATCATAAAGAATCAATTTAATAATCCCATTATGGGCCAAAGACTCATGTTTCCCACTTTTCACCTTATCGCTCATATCATTTGATGATTGTAAAAGGAAGTGAAAAATGCTTAGATTGTGAGATGGTTATAGTGATATTGGTGTCTAAGTTGATATAGTAGTCTCAATTGATATGCAAATACCACACTAAATCTCCCATCATAAGAGATGTATTTCAGTATGTGGTATGCAACTTCATTCCAGGGAGATGGAAAACTCTTGCTTTTGAATCCATATTTATCCTCTATAACTTCCTTATTATCTAAGAAAAAAAATCGTTTTTACAAAGAGTGGCATCTTTCCTCTCCTCCTTATCCCATGGTAAACCTTGAGGAACGCATGTGACTATCAATTGTCTCCTCATTGATACAAATCACTAATCCTCTCACTGCGGTCACATAATCTTCCCCTCTGTAGTTTTGAAATTTGAGGAAACTTCAAGGGTCACATCATCATCATCATAAGCTCTTCTCAAAATCCCCCAGCCATTGATTTCTCTAAAAAATGTTTACAACCCTAATATTCTGATAAAATCTAGCAGCGTTTGTGGGTTCTCTTCCATTAAACCCTACCCCCATTCTATATAAGAACAAATAGAAGGTTGTTTTTAGAAATAAAGGGGGTTATCCTATTGTTTTATCTTTTTTTTCCTTACCTTATCAACTTTATTTTAGCATACTATACTTATGTTTATGGAAATTCTTATAGGAAGGTTTCTAAATTTTGAACAATCAACGTATGCATCCTAGAAACAATTGTAGTAGAAGAATTCGAAAAAATGTCAAAGAAGAGGGAAAAAAAAAACAAAATGACTCTCCATTGTCGTGGCTTTCTTCTATTGAGCTTATTGTGCTTCCTATCTGGAGTTTCTTGTAGATAATTGCAATCTTATAGTCATTCATGTAGCTAATACTATAGAAAGAATTATTCTTCTTGTAGCAAATTGACGAGGAGAAGTGAAATGACATGTAGGCATGGTTGAGCAAAAAGGGTGGTGAAAATGAATTGGATCAACACCAAGAATATAATCATAACCTTTAGTCATGTCTTTTATTTAGTTGTCCTTGCACTTTACTTAATTATCTCTTTGGTTAAATTCTATTTTCCTTTATCCTCGATTGGTGATATGGCATTGTGTCACCTTTTGGATGAATATTGTTGATGTCTCATATGAATATGGTATCTCTACCAATTACAAGAGAACATTTATATAATTTCCTCCTATCACTTCTTACATGTAAGAGATGGGCCCCACTTGACTCGAGCTAGAGTGTTGAGCTCTCCCTTTTTTATATTTATATAAAATTTTATGATAAAACAATTGCATACAGTTTTGACCCGTATGCAACTAAATGACATTGTATAAAAATATTAGTAAAGGGAGGCATCAAAGTACAATCATACCTAGAGGTGTTGGATAAGTGAATAATGGTGTAATTTCTACTACTGTACAATGTTGCATTTTATATGTTGAAACTGCTACATGACTACCTGCAGGGGTTCCTATGGAGGTACAAGGTACCATGTAGAAGTTGAGGTACTCCAAATTTTCATTTTTTTTTAAGTATGAGTCATGACTTTAGGATATTATATTTAAAATATTAAGGCTTGACTATGAAAATTTCAATGACTTGTAGCTTTTCCTCAATCCTGTAGCCTCCCTGTAGAAATAAAAGGAATGTGCAGATTTTTCTTGTTGGTGAGAATTTAAGTGGAAAATTTTCTTTAGTGGATAGGGGTTAATGAAAAGTTATTAAAATGAACAAGGATAGATATGGAATGGAAAGAAAATAGAATGAGATGGAAATGGAAATGAAAACTAGTAATGATGAGATAGCTATGGTAATGTATGGAATGGAATGGTTTTGCTACAAGGTGAAAATAAGTGCTTTGGTGACCTTGCAATTATTATTATTATTTTTTAATTTCTTTATATCCTTGTACTTTATACTAATGTGATTTATGCTTCTCTATTTCATTTTTGTCCTATGGTAGGCTCTTCAATTACCTTCTAATTTATTAACAGATAAATTAGAAACTATGCATGTAGTTATCAATCCCATGTTCATTTGGAACTTGTGAATTATTAATATTATCTGTTAAGTGCTAAAGAAATTGTAGTATTAATTAATTAATTGATTACAGAGTTTTGGTGTTATTTTTTTCCTATGTATCCTAGTGTGCACTACAGATATTAGCTAAAGTTTGTGCTTACAATTCTAAAATTTGTTTAGTGGTTACATTTCAGGATCCTTATTATTGATCATTGTATTTTGACATCTTGAATTAATTAATAACGAGAAACACTCCCAATTAGTTTTCTAGACCCCATAGCCAAAAGGATTCAAGCATGTAGCTCATTATTCATAATTGCATCATATATACTCATTGTTTTTTACTTTTGGCATACAAACCATTCTTTTAGAGGTAGTTTTTTATGCTATCACAACATATTTACGTGATTCATAAGGTGAGAAATCAATTTTTGGTGTACTTGAAGATTTTAGGTTTGATAATTATAGATCCTTTATAGGCTATAAATGTCTTCAAATTTTCACTTCTAATTTAATATCTTATACGTAACTATTTTTCCCTCTGCCCACTTTTCATAACTTTCATAACCATTAGGTAGGGATCTGCAATTTTGATGTTATTTTGCCTGTTTAGTAAAATATTTGCCCGGACTTTACAGAGTTTTATAATTTATTGAAGGTTATAGAATTTACAATTATAAAGTTTCAAGGTATAATCTTTAAAGAATAATTATTTAAAGGGTGCTAGCTTAATGGAAGAGCACCTGCTTTACAAGTAGGAGGTCAGTGGTTCAATTCCATCATGCCTTGATATTCATATGGAATGGTGACGATCGATTTTTATTGCCAAAAACTCTTTTGGCCATTACCATTGAGCTTATGGTGACATTTTTCGATCGTCACCAAAATATGAAATGCTGACGGTCAACAATTGTGACCTTATATATGCATTAATAATGATGGTCATGAAAGGTCCATCACCATAAATTGTCGTTGTTCATATGAAATGGTGATGGTCACTATCTGTCATTATAATTATTATTCATGTAGACAAACCTTGAATGTCACCACAAAACTTTGGTGACATTCAATTTTTGGTGACAAAGGCTTTTTTGAATATCACCAATGAGCTTATGGTGAAATATTTTTTCCCTCACCAAAATATGAGATGGTGATGGTCAACGAACGTCGCCATATATATGCATCAATAGTGACGACCATGAAAGGTCCATCACAGTAAATTGTTGTTGTTCATATGAAATTAGGACGGTCACTATCTATCATTATAATCATTATTCATGATGGACCTTGAATGTCACCACAACACCTATACTTTTGGCGATGCCACCTTTGGTGACATTCAGTTTTGTGGTGACAGAGGCTAAGGTCTGTCACTATTGCTCATATGAAATGGTGACGATCACTATCCATTATTATAAATCATTATAGGCGATGGACCTTGAATATCACCACAACACCTATATTTTTTTCAACAACACCTTTGGTGACGAAGGCTCTTTTGACCGTCACCGATGAGCTTATGGTGACATTTTTTTACCCTCACCAATGTCCTTTTTTCTTGTAGTGAGGTGACATGATTTCTTGACTATATTATCTGATGGCATGCATCCATATAGCACCATACTATGGTTCATGTTAGGGTGTTGGCCCTGGTTCTTTGAGGAGGGGTGGAGGAATTTCTCACCATGTAACCTCCAAGCCTAGAATCATGGGAAGCTAGTGATAGACACACTCCGCTAGATGTGTGATGAGATTGATCCAGTTGTCTATTGGGGAATTTAGGTAGATATATTTGACACTTATTCCATGTTGGTTCAATCAGTGGTTAGATCTATATATGTGATGCTATAATATACTACAACAGAGGAGGGATAGGATGGGAGCCAAGTAAGTTAGGGAGGATATGAGGCTATAGGATATTTGGGGAATCTTAGTGGGAAGTGGTATCCTCCCTTGACTTAATTTGGCTACTACATATTTCTCCCTATTTTGTCATGCTTTATTGTCATAATGCTTCCTCGCTACTTGTATCCTATTGACTCTAACTTCGAGACAAAGTTCTTTGAAGGAGGGGTGTATGTAATTCCATTACCTAATTCTATTATCTTACATTGTGATAATAACCTACTAGTTGAATGATTGTTCTTTGTGCTTAACTATAATAAGTATTATTAGTGTATGTATGAGGTATGTGTATGCTAGTTACATAGCCACACCTCACAAGAATGCGCTACTATCCTGTAACTTATTATGCAATATAATTAATTAACAATTAAGCTTGATTAGAAAATAAGTTGTGGTTAACCTTAATTCTGATTAATGATCAAGTTTATGGTTAGTCTTAAGCTTGTTTAATAGTTAATATTGATTAGTGTTTACTCAACCCTTAATCTTGACTTATAGTTTCTAAATTATATTTAAACATGATTATTTAACATTTGATTGATTGGATTCTTGGGAATCGTAATGCTAACTAACATGATCAAATATTAATATTTTATTCATTATCATTATTTTACTATTGTTCCTTCTTGGGCCTTGAAAATATGTTCCCTCAAATTAATTCAAGGGTAAGGGGGAGTGGGAGGGGATTGAGGAGAGGCGTGGAAAGGGAGTTAATGATATTTATTTTGAAGGGATTAGATGTCATTGAATAGGGAAATGAGTGGTTTACATTTATGGGGAAGTGAGACATAAGTGCGGGGGAGTGGGGATGATCCGAAATGATCAAGAAATGATCTGGGTTTTATCTAAAAGGGATTATTGGCCAAAAATTCAAAGTCATTAGATTAAAGTGAAACCATTTCCATCACGTAGAGATCAGAAAAAATATTCTAACATAACTTGAACAAGAAAAAACCAACTTCGTATGCATAATTTATTAAAGGTCAAAGTTCTAGTTAGAGAAGGTCAAAGTCAAAGTCAAATTGGTCAAAGTTGTAGAAATTCCTGTAGATTGACAAGGTCATGAAATCTACTAAATCACAGAACAAGAATCTACTTCTAGTTTTAACCAATGGAAGCCAATAGATTGATGAAAACAATATGAACAAGAAGAAGATAAATCAATGGAACATAACACAAGATGTATATGGGGAAAGCCACTACTCAAAAACCTGCTATCTGTATTGCATTGTTATGTAGCATAGGTGTAAATGAGCAAAGCTCAGAGGCGACATAGCAAAAATTTGGAGGCTCATTGTGGGAGTTGTAGGAGGTCCTTTCGAGAGCCAAAAGTTGCATTGGGTTCTTGGGGTTGATAAGAACACAATAGGACCAAGAAAGAGTCATGTTTATGTAAAAACAATGTACTTTGATGGATTTTATTGTTGAAGAATGTAACTAGGTTTGGTCTTCATATTTTGTACTTGAGTCAAAATATATATATTTTTTGTCAAAAATAATTTATTACTATTGACTTTTTAAAGCATGGGTTTCATGCTTGGGTCAATTTTAATAGGTCAAGGCTTCATTGTAGGCTTTAGGATTGAGTCAAAGTCTATCTTGTCATGTTTAAATCCTCCTCCATCAAAATCTTCTTGATGTCAGCATCAAAAAGAATCTCCATCAAGTCGACTTCCATAAGGTGAACTCATGTCATCCTATATGAAGACACAATTATTTGAATACTCATGTTGTCTAATTTTATATTGGATGACTACTATATATGCAAGCCTAAATCCTTCACTCAGATAAAAATTTTAGACAAGAATTTTAGAGACAAGTTTCGGTATCATTGTATGGAAGGAGCTCGGATAAGTGACATCAAATCTGTATTATTATAGTGATACAATTTCTATGCTATGGTAGATACATTTCGGTGATATTCCAGTTGAAAAGTCTCAGTTAAATTGCTGATATGATTTTAGAGACAAGCTCAACATCCCTCTATTAGAGACAATGTGGATTACAGTGGAGACTTTCAGTGATACATCACAGTAAAGGATTCACTACAACCATAGTGAGAAAGTTTCAGTGCTACCATAGTAAGAAGGTCGCAGTGATACATCACAATGAACTTGTGGTGCTACCACAGTGAGAAGGTCTCAATGCTAACACAATGGACAAATCAATGCTATCTCAGTGAGTAACATGACAAGGTTGACTTGATGGATGAAGGTAGTATTGATTATATTTTGTAAGGGTCTTCATTGTCACATTTTGTTCTTGAATCTACCGAAGGAAGAATTTTGACTGGGTTCTCCCCTAGAGCAGGGATTTTCTGTGGAAACATGCCTACATCTTGTGTCCTCTTCTATTTGTTGCTTGGCATTAGTCTTGATGATAAGAAAAGATAAATTGAAAGAAAAAATAATAATAATGGAAACATCACAAGATAATTTCATATTAAAAGAAATCATTTAACTGTCACACTTTGGATTTATCAATATGGTATCAGAGCTATGGTCATGGTCAAAGGTAATTTGAATAAGGGAAATTCTTGGCTAATGAAACTAATGGAACTAAGAAGGGTAGTTTTGGGCTAATGGAATTGAGATTCTAAGGTATCTTGAAAGGTTTGGTAACAAATTTCAGTAAGCTAGTTTAGTCCTCATTCACCATACCAAGACACCTTGAAGAAGAAGAAGAATTTTGATTTACCATAGTAAAGAAATTGAGATCAATTTTCAGAAAATTAGGTTGTGAATTCATAGTCTAGATGAGATATAACTTGCCCAAATTATAGATAAGGTTTTCAAAATTAAGTGACACTGTCTCAGTCTACCATAGTCAACTTGCGAAATATCAGAATCAATTGCAGTGTGAAGTTCAATGTATATCTCAGTAGATATGACCATGAAGTCACAGTCACAGTCATACAGATTTTAGAAGAAGGATCCAGACTTAGTAATATGTTGAAGCACAAGTGCTGAAGATAAGGTCAAGGAAGTGACATGTCTATGGGCTGAAGTACAAGTTTAATAAAGAAGTACAATCTACATCTTATTGAAGGCAAGGAACTCGATATAGTTACCGATGACCAAGGACAAGGCCATCTCCACATAATTGAAGAATTTGAAGTCTGTTCTAATTCAAGCCTTGAGGAGATTCAAGTAATTATTGTCAAGATGCACATGCAAGTCTAATGAGTTATCAAATCAAAGGTATGTAGTCCCAAGGTACGTATGTACATAAGGTTTTAGACTTTCAAATGATCATTTTTTATAGCTAGTATAGGATAAAGATTGTACTCTCTAAAATAACATATTAGAACCTTAATCCTTATCCTCTAGGATTTACAAGCAATCTAGATGCCAATTGAAAGTATTGATGTTGATTAAAATAATCAATAAATTGATTTTTGATGTCATAGGTTTCCATCCTCCATACATAGAAGATCTAACTTGAAGAAATTAAATCATGCCCTTGGTTTCACATGTCTTGCTTGTAAGTATGTATTACAAGTATAAAATATCATGGCTCAATACAAAGAAGACACGTTAAGGAATCCTTCCAAGGTTTGTCAATCTCCAGGTATGTCTTATACTATGCACCTTATCAAACCTCTCTTAACATACAAAGTATGATCATCTTATTTTTGTAATTTGCATTAAATTACTAACATCGTTATGTCTAGTTATATTGAATCATAAAGATTCTTGTTTGGGGTGATTCATCACTTGATAAATCTACCCTCCTAACATCCTTGATTATTCTTATAGAACCCTAGAAAGGTTCTCTAGAAAACCCTAACTTAAGGGTATGCTAATGATAATGTATGAAACCCTAGCCTACTTAGGTTTATTACGAAATGTTATTTGAAGTTTTAATGATGATGTCATGTTTTAGGTTTTTGGTATGATCATGAAAACCCTAACTTGTTAGGGTTGAATGATCTTTTCTAAATCATGAACCTTTAATGGTTTTGGTAATGTATGGTTTTATTTGTTATGTTACGAAAACATAGATCTTTAGGGATTGGTTGGGTCTATAATCAAAACCCTTGTTATGTAAGATCCTAGGAATGAAACCCTAGGAGGTATATGTCCATTGGTTGAATCCCTAACCTAGTCTAGGTTGATATATGTATAATATGTTAATATTTCCTAACATATTATGTTCCTATGCATGATCATGAATTCATAGATATGTGTATACACCTAATCATTGTTGGTCATAAATCTAAGCCCTTGGATAATTTTGAGATTATAGGGTGATGTTGTTTTGGAAATCTATAGTTTTGCAAATAAACCATAGTAGTAGTTAGATTCTCTAGTATGTGTGATATGAAAATCTGGAATCTATGAATCTATATAGTGATTGCTGAGAATTTATAGATGGAAATATAGGGTTTACATCAAACCCTAGTAGATGTTAGTCATGATGTTGATTAAATTGTGATCAATTTTGATTGTTGCAACACATGTATGAAATCTCGGATATGTATAAAATCCTAGTGAGGAATCTAACATATGAATTCTAATAGTCGTTAGGCACATCACTTGTTTGAATTGTTTCTAGGGTTTGTTATAAGAAAGAACTTGTCATATCATTGAAAGAATATTGAAACCCTAGATGAGTTTAATATTTTGAGTTGTTGATGTGGTTTAGGGTTTAACTAAACCTGGGAAAGAAGTTTAAATATAGTCTCTTTATGATTATGTTTGTAAAGTCTAATGCTTCCGCTATTATAAGTTTTTGATATGGATAACTTCATGCTTCTATCATTTTGGTTGTACTTGATATCTAAGTTGTGCAGGTACATCATCTTCAAGATGGTGAAGATTATTATAAGTAAAGTTGATTTTATAAGCATGATATATGAATGACTCTAATAAGAAGGATGGAATCCATGAAATATTATCTGATGTCGCAAAGAAGAAGTAGAACTCCTTAAGCTAAGAGGTAGCCTGGATGAAATATCCCTAGGTTAAGAGGGAGCTTGAATGAAAGGAATCAGAATAAGAGGATGGTTCCTTGTATATGAATGATTACATCCTCTCTTATTAAGAGGAAATGACATATATGGTTCTCTACTTCTTGTGTCATGCACTAGACTAGGACTAACAACCATAAGTTTTAGTGAAGGCCATGAGTGAGAGACGAAAATTGGAGAATGTATTTTTGTAGGGTTGCTAAGAAGCTAGATCGATTTATAAAATATGTTGTTGCATGAGAAATATGAAAGGAAGCCGTATGGTTGAGGAATATTCTGTCAAAAATTCATTGGGAAAGCTCTAAGCCCTACTATGAAAAGTTGAGAAGCAACATCAAGTTGTCTGGAAAACCCTGAAGGTTTTTATTTGATTATGTACATGTGAAAGTATATTATTGATTGGGGTTGTTTTTGTACAGGTAAATCTCTTGAAGGTTTTGATAGCATGTTAGTTATCGATCAATTTGAGAGGGAGAGATTTGTGTCCTTGATCTGCTAGATCAAAGAGTGTTGAGGCTTTGTGATTGAAGCATTGCCTAGGAGGACAACTGGATGGAACTTTGTGTTGATGTCTAGTTCTTGAAGTTGGGAGGGCGGTGTTGGTCATAAAGCTTTGACCTTAGATACACACCTATATCTATGGGTTGATGGTTAGAAAGTAAGCCTGATGGTACCTAGATAGACTAAAATCTTGAGTCCATCTTAGTCCCACCCGAATAGATTGCCTTGGTCAGGAATCTAGTTCGTGGCATTGCAGTGCCTAAATTGTTGAGAGCAGGAAACTAGTCCATGGAATTGCAATGCCTAAACTTCTTCATAGATGACGTGTTTATGGATTTTCCATCTACCTCTATGGTTATATGTAAATATGAAAACCTCTCTAGTTAAGAGGGAATGTTGAAGAATGTAACTAGGTCCGATCTTCATAATTTGTACTTGAGTCAAAATATATATATTTTTCAAAAATAATTTATTATTGTTGACTTGTTAAAGCATGGGTTTCATGCTTGGGTCAATTTTCATAGGTCAAGCCATCATTGTATGCTTTAGGATTGAGCCAAAGTCTATATTGTCATGTTGAAATCCTCCTCCATTGATGTCTCCTTAATGTTGACCTCAAAATGAATCTTCATCAAGTTGGCTTCCATAAGGTGAAATCACACCAACCTATATGAAGACATAACTATTCAAATAATCATGTCGGTTAATTTTATATTGGACAACTAATATATATACAAGCCTAAATCCTTCGCTCAGATAAAACGTTCAGACAAGAATTTCAAAGACAGGTTTCGGTATCATTGCACGGAAGGAGATCAGATAAGTGACATCAGTTCAATATTATTACATTGATACAATTTCAATGTTATGGTAGATACATTTCAGTCATATTCCCGTGGAAAATTCTTGGTTAAATTGTTGAGATGATTTCAGAGACAAGCTTGACATCCCTCTCTTAGAGACAATGCGGATTACAATGGAGACTTTTAGCGATACATCACATTAAAGGATTTAGTGCTACCACAATGAGAAAGTTTTGGTGCTACCATAGTAAGAAGATCTCAGTGACACATCACAGTGAAGTTTCAGTGCTACCAAAGTGAGAAGGTCTCAATGCTAACACAATGGAAAAATCAGTGTTATCTCAGTGAGTAACATGACAAGGTTGACTTGACAGATGGAGGTGGTATTGAGTCTATTTTGTAAGGGACTTGGTTGTATTATTTTGTTCTTGAATCTACTGAAGGAATAATTTTGATTGGGTTTTCCCCTAGAGTGGGGTTTTTCCCTGGAAGTGTGCCTACATCATGTGTCCTCTTCTATTTGTTGCTTGGCATTAGTCTTGATGATAAGAGAAGATAAATCGAAAGAACAAATAATAATAATGAAAACATCACAAGATAATTTCATATTAAGAGAAATAATCTAAATGCGACACTTTGAATTTATCAACATTTATTAATTAATAAAGAGGCCTCCCCAATGAAGATTGGGCCCGAAGTTGTAGGCTTTGAGATAGCCAAAATTCATTATCAACTTTCTAGTGTCGTTTTCTCTTGTCTATTTTGTTGTTCTTTATTTTCTACAATTTCCTTTCTAGTTTCTTATGTCATTTTATTTGATATTTTTTCATGGTGATTTTAAATACATGCAAACACTTTTTAAAAGTTTAATAAACCAAATATCAATTTAATGATCAGGATTCAGATTAGGGGAGGTCAAAGGAACCACTATTTTTATTTTTTTGGGGTTTGTAGTAATGTGGAAAGAATGGTGAGAGGGAGAACCGAGAGGAGGTAGGTGTAAAACCCCAACCGCACACACAACAAGGCAAGAGTGTGTTTATGAGGTCCCAACTACATGCACAAGCCTTCTTCCATGCAATTATGACCTAAATCCTCCAGTTTAGTGCTAGCAATCCCGAGATCTGAGCCACTTTTCCAGGATAGCCTCCATACCATTTTTTGGAACTTCCTATAACTTTCTAGAATAATTAACATTATGGTAATGCAAAGCATTCAAACTTGACCTATATTTCCTAGTACACATTAGACATTTTGTCAAACATATTGTAAACCTATAAATTATAGGTCATGAATGCATATCTAATCATAAATATCTAATATTCATCTAAGAATGACCAAGAAGGTCTAATTCCATCTCAATTAGTTGCAACAACACTTTTTATCCCATGTATTCATCAACCATTCAAATACTTATCAAATCATGAAAAAGAGTCATAGCTATAACAAATCATAGAACCATGCTTATAACTAGCATATAACCATAATATTAAACATGATTTTACCATCAAACCAACATAATAACAAGTAAAAGTAATAGATAACAATAGGAAAATATATCTTATTAACTTATGTAGGAACCAACCAAGTCAGCGACTTCCACGTACCACCCGACCATAGATTGAGTTCAACCAAATATGTATTTTAGCCAATCAACCCCGTGTCGTATTCCAAGCATGAATGTGACATCTCATCGGATAAACCAAGACATAATAAACCAAAGAATCAAGAGGTTAAACCACATATACCCTCTAGCTACCGTGATCTCACCTAAATTGTTCCTGATATCACAAACCAAACCAATATTGAATGCCTCAGAATTTATTCACCATATCTTAAGGAATTTTGCTATCTTCGCCCACCTGTCGAGGGATTCCCATAGAAAAACATCTCCAGCCCCAACCCTTGGGAATTTTCCTGAGACAACCTTACCTAGTTCTGAACCCTTTCGAAAATCCAAAGTTAAACCAAAAATGAATCCCATCACAACATAGCTATCTAGGAAATGGCAAGACAAGGCTGAAACCACTGTCAAACTAGGAAAAACCCATTTCAATGACAACAATGAACCAAATAAATAAATGCATCTACCATGCATTCATATCCCAATAAGGAAATCACATGTGCAACCTATTACCTGCAAAATCCTTCTGCTGAAGTTGTCAATCCAAACTTCTCCTTACTTTCCTTTTCTTGTCCTTTTCCTTCCTTTGCGTGCTTTCTTTCCTTTCTCCCAATCAAGTGAATGGTAAAGTGATCCAAGAATTCTCTAAGTGTATGAGAGAGAATTAAATGAGAGAGCCAAAACTGAACCGCCAAAAGCTGTGAACTAATCCTTTGATGTCTTTTTATCATTGATGCCTCTATTTTATTCATCTTCCTTTATTTTTCCTCTAATTTCATTAGCATGCAAATATGTGTCTCTTCACCTTCCTTTTCTCTTATTTTCCTTCATTTTCGTAATTAAATGCCAATTATTACCTCTTTTCCTTTGCCAATTTCAATTTCCATAAATAAACCAAAAGTGATGCCCACTATATTATTTTCCCAACATTCATCTTGGAATATGTGTCCAATGACCTTGGTCTTATTATTTTGTCTTTATTATCTTTTATTACATGAAACTTTTAACTCGGGGTTGTTACAAACCCAACCCCGTTAGAGGAACACCATCATTGGTGTTCTATGACCAGAAAAATGCTAGAAAAAAAAAACATATTTCCTATGGAGATTTATAACATAGCTCGATGCAGTATTTACAATGACTTCCTACTAAAAGAAAAACAAACATACCATTTATTGTAGCTTTATAATATAACCGATTGCGGTATTTAAAACCATACATATATATACATATACCAAAACTTATTTGCTTGAACCAACAACTAATGAAGGATACAAATCCCGCATCTGATCAACCATATCCCATGTAGCTTCATTGGGCCCAAAGTGTTTCCACTACATTTTAACTTTCTCTGCTGCTTAGTTCCAAAGCATGAGTTATTCCAAGGTAATATGCATGGAGGTTATGGATGGAATTCTCTCTGTGGTTCCCACTACAATAAAAACCAATCAATCACATGATCAACATCCTACACATATCTCTTAAGCAATGAAACATGGAAAAAATCATGGACTTTCACTATTGGTGGTAGTGCAAGTATGTACTCCAGTGGTCCAATCCTCTCAAGGATCTCAAAAGACTTGGAATACCAAGGTGCCAACTTGGCACATGACCTAATCCTTAAGGAGCTCCACTTGGGCTTAATGTGCAAGTACACATGCTCCCCAACCTGAAACTCCTTGAATTCCTTGTGTTGATCTGCATAAATCTTCTCCATGTCCTATGTTTCCTTCAAATTCCTCTTGATAACCTACATCTCCTGTTCCATCTCTGCCAACACGTCTGGTCCAACCTATTGGTAATTGACAACGAATTAATGTAATGTAAATTTGGGTAAATTGTATTAGTTATTGACAAGTTACTTTCATACCGAATCAGCAATTATGTAACAAAGGCTCATATATAAAACTGATGAATGCCTTAAGTATGTATCGAGAATCATTTGAAATTCAAATCCCTTGCCCCATGGATGTTTCCTTGACACCCTGTCAATGTTTTACCATGTAAAATCTCGAGTTATTACTTGTGTGGTTGTATTCAGTTTCTTGTGAGGTTGTTGTCGGTTTCCTTTCTTTCTTGGTTAAATTAACCTATTTAAACTACAAGTGGTATTAGAACAATCTATTAAGTGAGCAAGATATAGGCTGCCTTAAGGAATGAAGCCGTTTAAGAGTAGCATAGTCAACCAAAGCTGCTATTGAAAACTGCCACCCAAAGGTTGACAAGGAGACAGTTTTTTTAGGAGTCGGCTGAATTTTTTTGTTAAGGAGTCATTGCCACTAACTGAGTGTTGATTGCTGATTTTTTTTTTGAAGAGATAGCTACTGTCGAGAGGAGTAACTACTGAGTATTGACAGCTGAAGTTTTAAAAGGGATAGCCACTGTTGAGAGGAGTAAGTGTCGCTGAGAGAGGAGCCGTTGAGCAGAGTTTTTTCTTTTGAGAGGAAGTTTCCTGATTTTTTTTCTTGAAGATAGACGCTGTCGAGGACAGAGCATATATTCTGAGCCTGCAACCATACATTGTCCCTACACGTTGGAGGTACACTATCGAGGGCTTCAATTGCTAGTGGTCCTGCATCCAACCGAGGAGGGGTCCCATCCAGAACTGCATGAAGAGGGTTTTTTCTGAAGGAAAAATCCAGTATTGTTACTCATTGAAAAATATGGGTATTTGTGGAAAAATATATAAAGAGAAAAAAAAAAATATATATATATATATATATATATATATATTTCTCTTTGAAAGCAAATATTTTCATATTTGTTCAAAAACCCGGGATTTTCCAGAAACTGTAGAAGTTTTTTCCATATTTTTCCATTAAATTTGAAAAAAAGGGGCCAAAAGATTCTAGCGTAGGTTTTCTATATTTTCTGTTTAGTTTTTAAAAGAAACTCAAGTAACCTGGAAACCCTAGGTGAAAAACAGAAAGGAAAAAAAAGGAAAAAAAACAAAAACTCTAGGAGGTGAAAGACAGAAACCTGGAGGAAGGATTAGTAGGAAGAAAATGACCAAGATGTCGAATTCAAAGTTTGAGGTGGAGAAATTCACCGGCAAGAGCAATTTTTCTCTTTGGAAACTGAAAGTTAGGAATTTGTTGGTGTAACAAGGGTTGCGCAAGGCATTGGATGGGGAAAATAAGAAACCTGCAAGCATGACTGATTCGGACTGGGAGGACTTGGATGCCCGACCTCTTAGTACCATCAGGTTATGGCTGGTGGATGAAGTTCTCTTCAACATTGTTAAAGAGAGTACAGCTTTAGTTTTATGGGAAAAACTGGAAAAACTATATATGACAAAGTCGTTAACCAATAGAATTTATTTGAAAAGACAAATGTACAGTCTTCGGATAAAGGAGGGTTCAAAAGTTGCAGAACATTTGAATGTTTTCAATACACGTATATGCTAATTAACAGATATGGAAGTTAAAATTCAGGAAGAAGACAAGGCTATAACCATGTTGTCTTCTCTGCCCGAAACATGGGATCACTTCGTAACTTCAATCAGTTTGAGCACCACTGATTCTTTGAAATTTGCATCAGTTGTGGGAGCTCTCTTGTTTGAAGAAATACAAAGGAAATCCAGTACTGAAACAGCTGCATCAAAAGCCATGATAGCTAGAGGATGGTCAAAGGAAAGAGGAGAAAAAAAAAGGGGGTCTTCCAAATCTAAATCAAAGGGAAATAAGTGTAAGGCAAAATGTTGGCACTACAATAAAATTGGACACCTGAAGAAAGACTGTTGGAAATGACAAGAGTCTAACAACCCAAAGAAGGAAGCAAATCAGGTTTATTCAGGTATCATAGACGAAGTTTTATCTGCTGAATAATTATGTATGATAGATAAACTTTATGTAATTTCTCTCAGGGTGTTGAAAGCTAGTTGTTAGACTCTGGTGCTTCTCATCACATGTGTCCACACAGAAATTGGTTTACTTCATATGAAAATGTAAAAGGTAGTTCTATGTTTATGGTTAATAATGTATCATGTCAAACTGTTGGGATGGGAAATATCAGGATTAAAATGTATGATAACACAGTTAGAACATTAACTAGTGTTAGACATGTACCTGATTTGAAGAAAAGTTTGATTTCTTTGGGAGTGTTGGAATTGGATGGTTATAAGTTTACAGGTCAGAATGGAGTGATGAAAGTCTTTAAAGGCACCCTAGTTGTTATGAAAGCAGAAAAGGTCGGAAATCTTTACAGACTCAAGGAAGTACTCAGGTGAGTGAAGCAGTGATTGTGTCAGAAAAAGAAGAAGAAGGTACTCGCCTATGTCATCAATGATTGGGTCACATGAGCGAGAAAGGTCTTCAGGTACTGATGAAACATAAATCACTTCCTGATTTGAAATCCTTGAAGTTGGATTTCTGTAAACATTGTGTGTATGGAAAACAGTGTAAACAGAGATTTAAAACTGGGAATCATAATATTAAAGATATTTTAGACTATATTCATTTTGATATGTGGGGACCATCTCCTATTGTATCATATGGAGGTGATCTATATTTTTTAACGTTTATTGATGATTTCTCCCGTAAAGTTTGGGTCTTTATGCTAAAAAAGAAAGTTGATGTATTCAATGTCTTTAAACAATTTAAAGCAATGGTAGAGAAAAGAACAGGAAAATCAATTAAATGTTTAAGAACTGACAATGGTGGTGAATTCACTTCAATAGAATTTGAACAATATCGTAAGGATGAAGGAATTGTTAGAAACAAAATTGATGTTTATACTCCTAAGAAAAATGGTGTTGCTGAACGTATGAATCAGACTCTTATGGAAAGAGCCGGAAGCATGATCAGCAATGCTAACTTGCAAAAGGAGTTGTGGGCAGAAGCAGTATCCACTGCTTGTTATTTAGTTAACAGATCACCTTCAATAGCAATTAATTATAAAATTCCTAAAGAAGTTTGGACAGGTCAGTCTTGTGATTATTCACATTTAGGGATATTTGGCTATGATGCTTATTCTCTTATTCCTAAAAATCAGCATTCAAAATTAGATCCAAAATTGAAATGTTATGTCTTTGTTGGGTATGACTATGCAGTGAAAGGATATGGGTTGTGGGATCCTACATCACGGAAGATAGTCATTAGTAGAGATGTAACATTTGATGAATCTTCTCTTTTAAAATCAAATGTTGAAAGAATTGAATAGGAACAGGTATTGCCAAATCAACAAGTTCAGTTGGAGGCTAGATTTTTTGGTGATAGTCAAAAGGAAGAAGAGGCTTCTGGAGAAAAAGGTGTTGAAGATACAAAGGAAGTTGTTGAAGTTTCTGAACCAGTTCAAGTTTCTGAACCAATTTAGCAACCAGTCACTCTAAGAAGGTCTACAAGGGAAAGAAAAACTCCCAAAAGGTATGAAGATTTTGCTTCATCTTTTGCTTTGATTACTGAAGATGGGGAACCTTCTTATTATCAGGAAGCAGTAGATGATACAGATTGTGAAAAGTGGAAAATGGCTATGGAAGAAGAAATGGATTCCTTAGCCAAGAACAATACATGGCATCTTGTAGAACTTCCTGAAGGGAGAAGTGTTGTTGGATGCAAATGGGACTTCAAAATGAAACAGAAACTTGATGGAAGTATAGAGAGGTATAAGGCGAGATTGGTAGAAAAAGGGTATTCTCAGGTTGAAGGTATCGACTTTCATGAGATTTTTTCACCAATTGTAAAACTTGTTTTTATTCATAATGTGTTGGCACTAATTGCATTACTTAACCTTGAGTTATAACAGTTAGATGTTAAAACAACTTTTCTACATGGTGATTTGGATGAAGAGTTATATGTGGAACAACCAGAAGGTTTTGTACAAGGTCGCAACAGAAGATTAGTTTGCAAGCTCAGGAAATCATTGTATGGTCTGAGGCAGTCTCCCAGACAATGGTAAAAGAAGTTTTACTCCTTCATGGTGAGCCAGAACTTTATTAGAAGTGAGTACGATCATTGTGTATACTTTAAAAGTTTCAGTGGCATATTCATTATCTTAGTTTTGTATGTTGACGATATGCTTATTGCAAGCAAAAGCATGGAAGAGATCAACAGGTTAAAGGCTCAACTCTGTAGGACATTTGAGATGAAGGATCTTGGTGCAGCAAAACATATCTTGGGCATGAAGATACACAAAGACAGGAAAAATGGTAAGCTTTGGTTATCACAACAGAAGTATGTGGAGAAAGTACTTGAAAAGTTTTGTATGAACAATGTGAAACCTGTTAATGTTCCATTAGCTTCCCATTTTAAGCTTTCTTCGATTTTGAGTCCTATAACTGATGAAGAAAAGCAGTATATGTCTCATGTACCATATGCAAACGCTGTAGGCAACTTAATGTATGCGATGGTATCTACAAGACCTGACATTTCACATGCAGTTGGAGTTGTTAGCAGGTTCATGGCAAATCCAGGTGAAGAACATTGGCGAGAAGTGAAATGGGTGCTTCAATATCTAAGAGGCACAAGTGACCATTGCATCATCTTTAATGGTAGTGAAGGATCAGTCTGCAGATATGTAGATGTTGATTATGCAGGTGATTTGGACAAAAGAAGATCTACTACAGGTTATGTCTTTACTCTTGCAGGTGGAGCAATTAGTTGGATGTCAAAGATTTAAGAAACAGTTGTGTTGTCCACTACCGAAGCAGAATATATAGCTGCTTCAGATGCCAGTAAAGAAGCAATCTGGTTAAAGGGTCTACTTGATGATATTGGAAGGACGCAGGAGAAAGTGAATGTACTTTGTGACAGTCAAAGTGCTATTCACTTGGCGACGAATCCTGCTTATCATAGTAGAACCAAGCACATTGATGTAAGGTATCATTTTCTGATACATGTGATCGATGGCAGAAAAGTAGTTCTTCAAAAGGTCCATACACGAGAGAATTGTGCAGACATATTCACAAAGCCAGTTACAGTAGAGAAGTTTTGATGGTGTTTAGCTTCTCTTGGCTTGCAGAAAAGATGATCAATGGGCATGGGCAAGGGATTAGGAAAATTGTTGTCAAGGTGGAGTTTGTTGGTAATTGACAACAAATTAATGTAACGTAAATTTGGGTAAATTGTATTAGTTATTGGCAAGTTAGTTTCATACTGAATCAACAGTTATGTAATGGAGTCTCATATATAAAACTGATGAATGCTCGAACTATGTATGGAGAATCATTTCATTGATTGAATAGAAATTCCAATCCCTTGCCCCGTGGATGTTTCCTTGACACCCTGTCAAGGTTTTACCACGTAAAATCCCAAGTTATTACTTGTGTGGTTGTATTCAGTTTCTTGTGAGGTTGTTTTTAGTTTCCTTTCTTTCTTGGTTAAATTAACCTATTTAAACTACACAAACAACACGTTATTCACTGGATCACTCGAGGTGATAGGAGTATTTAAACTCTTCCCATAAAGAATCTCAAATGGACTCATCCTCAAGGACTCTTGATACCCATTATTAAATGAAAACTCTACCAGTGGAATATAGTCTTCCCACTTCTTCTGTTGATGCATGAAATACATCCTCAATATGTCCTCATGAATCATGATAACCCTCTCTTTTTGTCCATCTTTCTGCAGATGATAAATTGTACTACAAGTTAAATCTATCTCTAGGCCTATAAAAAGCTCCTTCCAAAACGTAGAAGTGAACTTGGCATCTCTATCTAATATGATCTTCTTGCGAACACCATGCAACCTCACTATCTCTCTCATGAATATCTGAGCTACCTCACTATTTGAATTTGTATACTTCACTGCAATGAATTGAGCTACCTTACTTAATCTGTCAACCACAACCATGATGGAATCACATTGTCTGGGTGTCCTCGGAAAACCTGTAATGAAGTCCATGGAAGTGACCTCCCATTTCCATTCTAGAATTGGAATCAGATGTAACAAACCAGTTGGATGCTTTCACTTGTTAATAGTCAAAAACACCTTGCAACAAACTCAACTGCCTCTTTCTTCAAATTCATCCAATGATACAACTTCTTAAAAATTGTCAATGTCTTTTGATATCCCGAGTGACCTGAATACGACTTGACATGAACCTCCCTCAATATAATATTCTTGAGCTCACTGTTTTTTGACACATAAATCATGTTCTTGAATCTGACCAAGTAATCTGCTACGAGATGATACTTCTCATCTATATAACCTTCACCTTGCTCTTGTAACCTATGCCTCCGCTGTTGGTACCTGTCATCATGTTGCCCTGCCTGCAAGATTCGCTCCTGTAAATATGTCCCATAAGAACTCATTGCTACAATATGATACACATGCACTCTTATACTGAGAGCATTTGCAACCCGATTCTCCTTGCCCTTGATGTACATGATCTCGAAATCAAACTCATTGAGGGTAGGCAACCATCTAGCTTGCCTGGCATTCATATTAGTTTGGTCAAAGAAGTACCTTAGTCCATATGATCACTCATCAAGATGAACCTCCTTCCAAGAAGATATTGTCTCCACATCTTCAAGGCATGAGTGATAGTTGCCAACTGAAGATCATGAGTCACATGGTTCTTCTCATGCTCATTCAACTTCCTTGACTCATAGCATACCACCCACCCTTCCTGCATCATGACTCCGCTAAGTCCTTTCTTGCAAGCATATGAACATACCACAAACTCTTTATCAGGATATGTGATCTCCAAAACTAGAGCATTTATAAGAAAATGCTTGAACTACTCAAAACTAGTTGCACACTTCTCAGTCCATTCAAACTTCTTTCCTTTTCACTATAAAGATGTAATAAGATAGGAAATTTTTAATAAATTCTTGATGAACCTCCTATAATAACTTGCTAGTCCCATGAATGATATCACCTCATCCACATTTTTAGGAGTTGCACTCTCCATGATAACTCAAATATTTTTGGGTTTGCTACTATGCCTTCCTTAGAAACAGCATGTCCCATGAACTTCAATCTAAAAAATATTAAAATTGATAAGTTTGGCATACAACTGATGCTCTCTCAACAATCTCAACACTACTTCCAAGTGCTCTGCATGCTTCTTCTCATTCTTCGAGTATCTCAATATATCATCAATAAGCACTATCACAAACTTCTCCAAGTAAGGATGCAACACATTGTTCATAAAAAACGTGAAGGTGTTTGGAGCATTGGTAAGATTAAAAGGAACCACCAAAAACTCATTATGGCCATACCTGGTACGAAATCCGGTCTTATAAATATCTTCTTCTTTGATGTGCACCTGGTGATATCCTAATCTCATATAAATCTTTGAGAATACTTATGCTCCCTTCAACTGATAAAAAAATTCATCAATCCATAGCAATGGATACTTGTTCTTGATAGTCACCTTGTTCAACAGCCTGTAATGAATGCACAATCTACAAGTACCATCCTTCTTATTCACAAATAACATTGGTGCACCCCAAGGCTATACACTTGGCCTAATGTATCCCCTATCAAGCATTTATTTAAGCGGAAACTTCAATTCCACCAACTCTAGAGTGCTCATCCTGTAAGGTGTCTTTGATGCTGGGGTTGCTCCTAGTACCAACTCAATAGAGAAATCCACTTCCCTTTGAGGTAGTATCTTTGAAATCTTTTTTGGAAACATATCCTAAAACTACTACAAAATGAGATACCTCTTGAAGACTTCATCATCCTCAACATCCTTCCCCTTGTCACTGCAAGCATGCGGTGCAAATAATACACACCCTTTCCTACAACTACACTTTTCCTGCATAATTATAACCATTCTAACTGATGTAGACTTCTTCTTTCCTTGCAATATTCTCTTTTCTCCATCTTCATCCAAGCACTCAATAACCTTTTCATAACAATATACCTTGGTCCTATGAGTAAACAACCAATCCATACCCAAAATCATTCTATATGAACCAAAAGGAAGCACATTTAGATGTTTTGAAGTAGGCATACCATTCAACTCAAATGTACAAGCTCTCACCCAATAATGAACTCCTTTCTTGGTCCCTGTAGCCAACTGCACAAACCAATACTCGACATTCTCTTATTTATTATAACCACACTTATCCACTAGGTTAGGACTAACATAACTATAATTAGATCCAGGATCGGTCAAAATGGAAACAAATTAATCACAAAGCTTACCTTCCATCTCAATAATGGATGCTTGATTATCTACCTGCCTATTATCAAGTGATGCATAGATCCGAGGAATGTTATGACCAACATCCCCAACTTTTTGTGCCTCCTGAGCACTATAGATCTAAGTTCTGCCACCCTAGTACAATGGAAAATCCTTCTTGTGACGATCCTTGGGCACAATAGCTTTTAATTTTCAAGAACTTTTCATCAAATTTTCTATGGATGGAAAGGAAGTTGAATTAAGGGGTATTGCAGGGAAACCAGGAAAGATAATCAGCTCTAATGGTATGACAAAGCTTCTAAAAAGGGAGAAAAGAGGTGTAATTGCACAATTATGTTCGCTAGATGTTTCCACAACAGAATCATCTATTTCTCCAAATCTCCAAAAAGTCCTGGACAATCATTCCAAGGTATTTGAGACTCCCAAAGGTCTCCCACCTATGCGTGATCATGATCATGCTATTCATCTGATTCCAGGAAGTGTTCCTCCAAACATCAGGCCTTACAGATATCCCTATGTCCAAAAGAGTGAAATTGAACATATGGTTGCAAAAATGCTAGAGGCTAGTATAATTCAACCGAGTCAAAGTTCTTTCTCTACTCCAGTAGTATTGGTGCACAAGAAGGATGGATCATGGCACATGTGTTCAGATTATAGGGAGCTCAACAAGCTCACTATTAAAGATAAGTTCCTCATTCCTGTCATTGATGAATTACTGGATAAATTGCATGGATCAATTTACTTCACCAAGTTGGATCTTCATTCAGGATATCATCAAATCAGAATGAAGACTGAAGACATTCCGAAAATAGCATTTAGAACTCATGAGGGTCATTATGAATTTTTGGTCATGCCTTTTGGCCTTACCAATGCACCTTCAACATTTCAAGGTTTGATGAATTCAATTTTCAAACCATTCCTTAGAAAATTTGTGTTAGTATTTTTTGATGGTATACTAATCTACAGCAAGTCTTGGAAGGATCATGTTGAACATGTTGACAGGGTGCTACAACTATTGGAGGAGAAACAATATGATCATGTTGAAGGAGTTAAGGTAGACCCTAGAAAAATTAAAGACATTAAAGAATGGAAAATCCCCACATCCATAAAGCATCTGCGAGGATTTCTCGGGTTGACATGGTATTATCGCAAGTTTTTTAAGAATTATTGGGAGAATAGTAGCACCTCTAACAACATTATTGAAGAAAGATGCATTTTCATGGACTCCGGAAGCAACAAAGGCCTTTGAACATCTTAAAGAGGCAATGTGCCAAGCACCGGTCTTAGCTACACCAGACTTCACAAAAACCTTTATTGTGGAATGTGATGCTTCAGGAAATGGAATTGGTGTTATTCTAATGCAAGATGAAAGACCCATTGCTTTTGAAAGTCGTCCAATCAAGGGAAAGTTTTTAAGCAAAGCTATTTATGAGAAGGAAATGTTGGCAATACTCCATGCACTTAAGAAATGGCGACCCTACCTAATGGGAAGACACTTCAAGGTAAAAACGGATCATGATAGCCTTAAATACTTTTTAGAACAAAGATTATCCTCTGAAGAGCAACAAAAGTGGGTCACAAAGATGTTGGGTTATGACTTTGAAATCATCTACAAAAAAGGGAAGCAAAATGTGGTGGCAAATGCACTCTCAAGAAAGGATGAGGATGTGGAAGCATTGTTGTGCGCCACTTCTATTATCCAACCAGATTGGATAAATGAAGCAAGGGAGGAATGGAAGAATGACGAAGAAGTGTGGGCACTTATTCGAAAGTTACAACAAGATTCCAGTACGTCTGATACATTTAGCTGGCAAAATGATTCGTTATGGTACAAAGATCGCTTATACCTCTATAAGAATTCCTAGCTAAAACAAAAGATTCTTATGGACTTGCACACTTCTCCCTTAGGAGGGCACTCAGGATTTTTAAAAACTTACCACAGGGTTAAGAAGGAATTTTTTTGGGATGGCCTTAAATCAGATATTCAAAAGTTTGTGGCGGAATGTTTGGTTTGCCAACAAAATAAAGTTGAAACAATTAAGACACCGGGTCTATTACAACCTTTATCCATTCCAAGCCAACGTTGGGAGGAGGTTTCAATGGATTTTATCACAGGTTTACCCAAGTCTGAGGGAAAGAGTGTCATCATGGTGGTAGTTGACAGACTTACCAAGCATGCACACTTTTGTGTGTTATCACATCCATTTAAAGCCAGTACAGTTTCTACTGCATTTATGGAAACAATTCAAAAGTTACATGGAAACCCAAAGATTATTGTAAGTGACAGAGATCCCATTTTCACGGGAATTTTTTGGACAAAATTATTTTCTTGTCTTGGTACTCAGTTAGCTCATAGCTCATCTTATCATCCTCAATCTGATGGGAAAATTGAGATAGTAAACAAATGTTTGGAAGGATATCTTCGTTGCTTTGTATCTGATAAACAGACACAATGGGTCAAATGGTTGCCTCTGGCTAAATGGTGGTATAATACTTCCTTCCATACAGCAACAAAAATGACCCCATTTATGGCACTTTACGGGTATCAACCACCATCCATCACATCATATTTAAGAGAAAATTCTAAGGTTTAGGCAGTGGAACATCACATCGAACATCAACAACAAGTCCTCCAACTCTTAAAGGATAACCTCGTGTTGGCACATAATAGAATGAAACAATAGGTAGATCAACATCGCAGTGAAAGAAGTTTTGATGTAGGTGATTGGGTATTCCTACGGCTACAACCATATAAGCAAATGTCCCTCAAGCAAGCTAAGAACGATAATAAATTATCACCAAAGTATTATGGTCCATACAAGGTGTTGCAAAAGATTGGTACTATGGCATACAAATTGGAGCTTCCTACAGCTTCTCGATTGCACCCAGTTTTCCATGTTTCATGTTTAAAGAAGGTTATAGGCGACAAGCTCCCAGTTCAAACAATATTGCTAGAACTTGACGAGGAAGGAAAAATTATATTGGAACCGGAAGCAGTCACAGAAACAAGAACTCGACAACTACGAAATCGATCAATTTCAAAGTATCTTATCAAGTGGAAGAACTTATCCGCTGAAGATTCCACATGGGAGGATGAGAATTTTATGCAGAAGTATCTAGAACTACTCAAGCGTTGAGGACAACACTTTTTTGAAGGAGAGGGGCATGTTGGGTCCCTATAATACTAGTGATTACCCCATTACTATTGTAGTTATACCCCTTACTAATATTGTTGTGCCCCTATTGCCCCATATTGTTATTACTTTGCCCCATATAATCCCTCTATTGTTATATTTGTGGCTTTATATTATTATTGTTAGGTCGGCTGGATTATATTGTGACTCCTTAGACTCCTATATATAGAAAGGAGGTTTTGTCATTTGAATCATCCAATAATTGTTCATTTATGTAATGTAAAGGAGGTTGCCCCCTCGAAGAGGCTGAATTCTAAGGCGTTGATCTATATTTTCTTGAGCTGGTTTCATAACAAATAGCATGCGCACAAGATATTCTGTGCAATAGATATGCTATAAAGATGACCGCCACATGCCCCAGCATGGCAGTCATTTAAAACATGTTCTGTCTCTTCATGAGTGAGGCAGCGTCGAAGAACTATATCTGCACCATGATGATATAACGTATCGTTAATCACTAGATAGGTTCGCGCTTAGTGGTGGATGCAACAATGGTCACTTGATGATAGAGCGGGATGAAACCATTGTGCTTGGAGGTAGACAAGAATGTCACCGTACCAAGGGTTAGTAGTGTTGATAAGATAGACAACTTCATCCAGAAGAGGATTGTGGGCTATCTCATTAGGATCGACAATGGGAAGGTCCAACAAAAGTTCAACGAAGACTAAGGAGTTCTTTTCCTTGGCAGCGATGAAAACCAAGTCAAATTATACGAGGATCATGATCCATTTCGAATATTTTCCTCCGATTACTTGACGACACAAAATGTGTCTCATGGGATTCTCCAAGGCGATGACATTAGTCTATCACAACAGTATTTACTGTTGGAATCGGTTGATAGCAAAGACAACTACCAATGACAGCTTTTCCACATGTGAATATCTGAGTTAGGGCCTAGCTAGGCCTTTTGATAGATAATAGATCACATGTTCACTCTGGTCATCATGAGTTTGAACCAAAACCATTCCGAGAGAGGATGGCGAGGCTGCCAAGTATAGAAGAAAGTCATGGCCATAGTTGGGAGCACTAAGGAGTGGGGCTGATATAAGTGCCATTTTCAAGGCATCAAATGATTGTTGAGATTGATCATCCCACATATACAGCACTCCCTTCTTAAGTAGGTGCATAAAGCCTTTCATCAACTCAACATAGTTTATGATGAACTGTCATAGAAAGTTTTCTTTCCCTTGCAAATGTTGGAGCTACAGAACAAATTGTGGTTCGGGTAATTGAGTAATTGCCTTTAACTTATCGGGATCAACCCTAATCCCATACTTGGAGATAATGAATCCAAGTAAGCGTCCAGACTAGACAAAGAAAACAAATTTATGCAGATTCAAACATATGTTGTAAAACCAACACCTAAGAAAGATGGCTCTTAAATGGTTTAGGTGCTGCGTTCGTTGCTTGGAATGGGCTAGAAGGTCATCCAAGTAAGCTTGAACGATATTCCTGATATGAATGCATAGTCCATGGCTCTTTAAAAAGTTGCTCCAGCATTCTTTAAATAGAATGGGAGTTTTTGATAGGCAAATATGCCCCATGGGCAAACGAAGGTAGTTTTGTGCTAGTATTTGGGTTTTATAGCAATCTAGTTGTAACCTGAGAATCCATCCATGAATGAAAATGATTCACAACCAGCACAGTCATTGATGATTTGATCGATGAACAGTGTCGGATAATTATCCTTGGGACACGCGACGTTCAAGTCTCGATAGTTGACACATACGTAGATGATTCCTTGTTTTTTATCGACAGGAACCAGATTGGAAACCCATTTCGTTAAATGAACAGGATAAATGAAACCAGCATGTAAAAACTTTTCAACCTCGTTTTTTATGACTACCATTTTGCGGGGATGGACTAGTCAAAGCCTTTGACAGACAAGTTTAGCATTGTCGTAAAGTTTGATCTCATGCTCGACAATAGAAGGATCTATGCCAGGAATTTCCTTGTAAGCCCAGGTGAATACATCATAGAATTCCTTAAAAAGGTAGGTGAAGCTTGCAATTTCCTCAGGATTGTAATCCGCTTCAATCTAGATGTTTTCCACGATGCCTGTCTTGACAGAAATATCGATTAGTAATGTCTTTGAAATATTTCCCATGTTTCCTTCTGCATCGAAAGTTTGGATAGTCGTATAGGGTGAGGAAACGATTTCTGGTATGTCAGGTGACAGGATTTGAAGAGGCATCATGTCCAAATCAGATATCGAAACACGATGGTGTAAGTCGTCCCAAGGTCACTCTTCTAAACTCATGATTTCTCTAGTAGCTTCCTCTGTAGGTAGGACTTGATTGAGTGGATCAAATGAAGGAATAGTTATGGGAGGGGAAGTGGTACCGTTGGCTGTAACCAAAGTGACCAAAGATTCGGATACAAATTAAATGGCTTGGTAGGCCAATTCAGCTGGTGACAGTGGCATTTGTTCTCCGTAAGTCTCAATGTCTGAAGGAGCCTCTAGGATCCATGGATCGGTCTGTTCATGAGGAATCGATGAAAGCATATTGACCGTCTATGAAACCTTGGGTGGCTGAAGAGGGAAACAACCCATCAGGGAAGAAGCCCTCAGTAGGCCAGTACCAATACTGACGTAAGAGTCAGGTACACCACCTACTAGGGGAATAGAGCCGCTTGGTAACGGGGAATAATCAGGGGTGCAAAAGGACAACTGGTCAACTGTGACTACCTTTCCATCCAATGGAAATAGGATGATGCGAAAGACAGTAGACACAATGACCGTCATGGCATACGTCCCACTGCGACCCAGCAAGAGATTATAGTCGAGTTTTTTATCTACAACTTCTATGTCCACCATTACCGTTTTCCCATATAAGGTGATGGGGTAGCTAGCTAGGTAACCTTTTGGGATGAAAGTGTGGTCGTTGAAAGCTTTAAGGGAATTTGACGGTGGGGATAGGGTTGGAGAACCTAAAGCGAGCCAACATGAAGCCGACATGATGCAGGTAGAAGCACCTTTGTTGATGACAGTTCTATGTATACCCTTACCTTTCAAAAATATTTGCACCTGAAATACAAGTTGGTTGGAAAGGGGAGGTTTACACTTTTCCATGTCGAAAATTGCAAGCATGGAATCCTATGAGTCGATAACACCAATATCTGAAAGAAAAGCTTTCCTTTGTGCTGAACATGTTTGTAATACTTCGAGCATCAACATAGTCGATGGCGCTTGAGCCCAGTCTTCTACAATGCTGTAGTTTTGGGCAGCACGTGCAGATGTATTATGCGTTGTGCATCAAAGTGCCCCTTTAGGGGGGCAAATCACAAGGTTAGAAACTGGCCTTTTGATATGGAAATCATTGGGCAATGATGGGTTTTGACTTGAGGAAGGTTCCTCTACATGAGCAACAAGAGCTCCATAGGATTTGGCTCTTGTTTGTATATCTACTATTTCAAAGGTGTAAAACGGTAGAGGGTCCTTCACAAGTTGAACGATGTTGCGAACCACTGTTGCCCCCTTGTGGGGGTTGGGATTGGTTTGCAATGAGGTGTTGTTGCTTCTGAGCGGGGAAAGGATTATTAAGGATAGCGAGGGTTCTACCAGTATCCTTTTTAGCAGTGAAATCTGTGCATTCCTAAAGACGTGAGCAGTGATATGTCATGTGGTCTTCAGCACATATTTTGCAAGGGAATCTGGAAAGTTTATCCTTTCCATCATCAAGAGGTGCAATATCCTTCTACTTTTGGTTTTGCTACTTTGTTGGCTACTCCTCAGAAGAAGCAATATTTTTCTTATTCTTCTTGTTCTTAACACTTGGTTTTTGTGTAGATTGCACATATTTTATCGTGGTGGTAGGAAGAGTAGTTGATTTGGTAGAGGGGTCCACTGACATCTGGGCAATGAGACCGCTGAGTTATTTTATAGCAACCCTGAAGGTTGTGCTGATAATCCCATCAGCATGCACTCCGGGGTGCTGAGTAGTGGAAGCATTGGAGTTGTGAGGGGCACTGGGGATTACGTCATAAAGGGTGCTACACTGTGAATATATCATATCTAAGTGTTGGGCACAACATATGGATTGGTCTTCTTGACTGCACCACCTAAGGTGACATCCTTAGCGATTTGGGGGAGTAGGGACTTGCAGAACTAGTCTGCTAAGAGATAGTTTGGGAGGGGAGCTTTGACTAACCTCTGCCAACGTCTCCATTCATGTATATGTGGGTGGCAGTATCCTGACATAATGAAGTGAGGAGTTTCGTCCCAGTCTCATAGCGGATGGGTAGCTGGAATTGCATTAATAATTCCATTGCTAGAGCATCAAAGGTATTGACTAACGCGCATGGTAACTCAATGTACCACTTGGCTGCGTTGCCAGTAAGGGTGCGGGGAAAAAGACATAACTGGATACTATCATCCACCATGGAGTTAGAAACACACAAAAGATGATAGGTGGTGATATGGGTACCCAGATCCTCCCCTTGTTTCCCTTCGAACTTGGGGATGTATGTTGGTATTTTATGCGGGATTGGCAGCCAAAGTAAGTTATGATAGATGGGGTCATTTGTAAGTTTGTACAAGTTGGGGATATCCAACATTGCCAAGAAAGGTAGAGTGTGTGATGCCCCCGACTCGGACCAAGGCGATGACATATGACTTGAGGATCCTTGCAGTCCTCCCATCGTTTGAGTCCCAATATTATACATAAGTTGCGTGGTATAGTAGTTGCCTTGGGGTATGGCATTGTAATGTGGATTTCCATGGGGATTGTGATGCTGGGGTATAGCATTTCCCCCAGGATAAGCAGTGCCCCCTTGACTCATTTGAGGTTGTGAGTAGGGTGCCCCCATGGATTGGTTGGGACCTCCTTGAGGATTCCCGCCCACCACAGAACTAACCATATGTCCTTGACTAACATAAGGAGTGCTCATGTCAATCAATGACTGACCATGCATGCCTGAAAATGGAGGGGGAACTGTTACGTTCCCGACCAGTATATGCATATTGGGAGTGCCCCCAAATACTTGAATCTGGGGGTTAGAACTATATAATGGATGCCAACCATATTGTTGGTTGAAGGGACCCGTACTAACTGTGCTATATTGAGCGTTATAAGGAGCGTTGTATGTAGCACTTGTCGAAGGTATAGAGTTTGACACTAAAGGGGTGGAACCCGGCATAGGATGGGTTCCACTTGTGGAGGTTATCATGTGAGGGTTTGTACCTGGGAAAAATGGGATAGCAGGGTTCGCCATTAACGGTGTGGTAGTGATCGTGAACTAGGGAAGTGGTGGGGGACCAAAAGTGTCCAAAAAGTTCCACGACACGTTAGTCATCGACGGGATGGATGGAAATGTTCCAATTGAAGACACAAGGGGTACAGGTCCGATGTGAACCAAGAGTGGGTCCAATAGATTCGTGATCGGAGGGTTGTAGGGAGGAAGAAATCTTGCAGTAAAGAAATCCTCCTATAAGTTTGAATCATCAGTTGTCCAAACAGATTCTATGTGAGATCTTGGATACTAATTTCCTGAAGATGAGGAATCTGGTTCATTGGGGCTCAGCGGTTCTTCCACAATGAGTGGAGGAAGTCCTAACAATCGTCTATATTGACGATGAGGGCCGGATGTATCCACGGTGACCGATAATTTTTATCAATAAATTTTATCTTGATATTTATTAAAGACTCAATGATAACACTCAGGCACCTAAAAAATAAAAAGTACACTAAGTGAATCAATCAACAAACATAGGGAAATGACCCTGTGTGATAAGCACCGATCACTGGAGATGAAATTCAGTATTACAATGAATAATAGAGAGGGTTGACCAAATGTACAGTTACGGTTACTCTAGAGCTTCGCCCGAACCTTAGATTGAGGGGCCAAGTAATCTCGTGAAGACGAGCACCCTCCCAAAAACTGAAGACAGAGTAGGTTTGTCTGTGTTAGGTACCAGGATAACCTGCCCTAGTCACCTTATGTAAGTCCCTAGAAGTATGGTCACTAAGGATACCTCAGATCACAGACACTACCAAGGGGCACATAGTCGCAGAAAGTACGCTGTGTGGGCAGGATACCTGAGTCCCTGACTCAGCTCCAAAATACCCGAAGGGATCCCCAATACACAGAATACCCAAAGGAGTTGTAAGCAAAGGCAGGCTACCTTCACTTACAATCTGATTTTGTCTCATATTTAGCTCCGCTTTGACTAGAGTGGTCCCTGTAGTATGAGTGCAGAAGGAATTTTCTCTCTTCTAATGACACTAGTTTTGGTTTCCGATCTTGGGCAGTCTACTCACACTGCCTATCCTAAGATCCTAGCCTGAACTAATTTTTGTTTGCTCTATAAAGAGTTACTGATTGATTTTAGGTAAATTTTGTGTGTACTTTTTTAGTGTCTTCAGTAGGGGTGTTGACCTATGACATTTGGTGGGACTCTGACTCAAAATCATGCAAGATACAATGCTTGAAAATATTCAATTCGATGAAATAAGTTGTATTCTACAAGTGAGAGTCTTTCATGCATTCATATTTGTTCCATGCATCCTAGTCATTATAACATGATCATAACCACCATAAATCTTTCCAATGCTTTCTAACAACTATTTGGAACCAAAATAAAGCATATTTTAACCAGCTAAGTAGAAGAATGAATAAAAAATGTCAATTTTTCTTTTATAAATAAATAAATAAATAAGAAGGAAAAAAAACTATTTCCTAAAAAAAGGTCTTTTAGGACACAGATCTTGCTAATAAAATATAGTTGCAGATCCTTTTTCAATCCATGAGCAGGATTCTGATCCCTTTGAGTTTATAGATACAGCGACATGTCAAAATTTGGGTGACTAACACTCTGTAGCAGAGGCCACAAAGAGTTACTGTTCTACCAACGCATTACTTGTGCAGACACAAAGCTTTATAAAGCTCTGTTTTCTCTACTAACCTACGTTAGTGTGGGAAAAGAGTTCAAAACAAGGCTTTGGGATCAGATCTAGGGCTAACTATATGAGGGAAGAATGCAGCAGCAAGGTCTTGATGGGCCAGAAAAGGAATGCAGAAGTATAGGGAGGTCTTAGAAGGAGGAGGAAACTAGGAACTATCCGGGTGAACCGAGAACTAATGTATAGTCCCCAGCGGAGTTGTGAATTTTTCTATAGGATAAAATGCATGGTATATGGAGATACCCTTAAGGGTCTTCTTGGGACCCTTGGCAGACTATAATATTATCTACAACTATCACAAAGTTTACATGCGTTTCCATAAACAATAACTAACTATCAAATCAGGACAGATTCATTACCTCCAGCGTCCGTGTAGATTTGCTGGAGAGCACAATGTAGCTAGGTGGAAGTCCCCTGAGCCAGCTCCAAATCAAGTCCTGCACATAGAAGAGACAAGCATAATCACAACATACAACCTTGATAACTAATACATGAATATATAAAATACATCTAGTTACACGTAACTAAGCTACTCATGCTAAAAGGTATAAGACAAACAAATAAATGAATGATAGTACCAACACCACAGAGTAGATAGTACAACTGCAATTCTATATTAATGTCGAAAGAGTGATTACAACCATCTATTGCAACAGCCTTCCCTTACCCCTCCAGATCCTCTCACTCTCTCCCTTCTTACCAACTTCCTATGCTTAGATTAGAGACTATGCTCGACAATCAAGTTATCCTTTCAAATGATTTGACCTCTATTACCATAGCCCTAGATTTGCTTATGTAGCAATCGAGTTTGGGTTGCAAAGTTCCTCCATGAGTCTCTTAAGGTAAAAGAAATTATGTTTCCAAGCTTTTGAGCTCTTTCTCATTTGCCTCCTTCATTAGGATTAGAAATCCCACAAATAGGTCGAACTTTAGATGTTTCCTTGCTTTCCTGAGTAGATTTAGGAGGGAATATAGAGATATTTATGAGTCAATTCACCCCTTTGACATCTATATTCTCATTAGGATCCACTAATGCTATCCCTAAACCAACAAGTAGAGTTAGTAGGGTCACTAACACTCCCTTAGGCTTACAGAGAAACTTTATAAAGCATGTTGTCAGTGTTTAGCCAATGTTAGTGTGGAAACAAGGCTTGTGATCTTGGTCTTTTCTTCAGCTATCATGTCTTTCCCCTTTGAGCTAATGAGGGGGTCATTTTTTTGTATAACACCTTTCATTGTGGAGGTATACTTTATATTATTTCAAGTAAATTGCCTTTCCCTGGACTCTATATCCATCATGCTTGCTAAAATTTGTTAACAATGTGTTGGATACTACTTCTATACAGATGTATTATTCCCCTTCCATTTTTTCCTCTATATATGTCATATTTCCTTATCATTCAACACACACCTTTCCTCCCCTCTTCTAGAGCTTCTATTGTATCCAAAAATTATGTCTTCCCTTAATTTCCAGTTGAGGCATTTTTATTGTTGAGTAATACTTCTCCATTTGAGTTGACTTTCTTTACCAAGCTTCTTGTTCCTCCACCTAGTTATTGATATCTTATTTCTTTTAATTCACTTCCTCAATCACAACTTCTTTTCTTATTCCATTCTCTCTTATCACTTCCTAAGTGTCCTTTACTAGTGCCATGTAATTCCCTTTAAAGTTGTCATTTTGCTTTGATTCTATTTTTCTTTTGATGTTTCAATGTTCTCTATTTTATGCATTTATATTCCTCATCCATTCTACTTTCTCAATTTAACACCATTCACTTTTAAATTCTTCATTTAGCTTTGAGTTTCTTTTCATGTTTGATTGTTCTCTGTTTTATGATTTTATTTTCCTCCTCCATTTCACTTTCTCAATTTAACTCCTAGTTTTTGGACCTTCTTTACACATTTGATCTGTAAACAGTAGGCCTATGGCCTATCCTTTAACGAGCACTTCTACTCCACAGAATGAAATTAAAATTAGGTATTTTCAATTAAAAGTAGGCTGAGAACATGTTCATCTGCTATATATTAAAGTCGCAATGCCCTCAAGTCTAATCTCCAACCATGAATTTTGAGATGGGAGAGGATGTGATGTCACCTAGAATTCATTTTTATCCATAAATGATCTCTACAACTTTGGGCCTTTCCTCAACGTCATATTTTTATCAACCTTGAAATATGGTATGTGTTTGGATTCTACGTTCTTGAGTTCCCCACCAGTTTGATTTCATGGGCAGAATGAAACCATTTTTTTTTAAGACAACGATGCTTAGAATATCCTCAATCCCATGAGATTAGAAAGTAACCATTCACATTTATGCATCATCATAGAAAATTCTTAGCACCCAATAAAAATGGTGGGTAATAACTGGCTCAAGTTGGGCACGGGTGCACTTAATGGGAGTACTTGAGAACCCCAGAATCTCATCAAAACCAGTGCCAAGCAAAATTATTAAGCCAATGTAACCACCTCATTATCTCCACTATGCATTGTCCTCTTCCTCTGTTGTTGATCATTAGCTAGAACAAAGAGATGCTAAAATTATGATGCTTGCATGTTTGTCTCTCCCTTACTAGGTTTTTATCCTTATTAGTAATTTTTCCATGCTCTATAGAGGCATATTATAATCAACAGAAGTTGGTATCATTTTTAGAGTATAATTCCTTTTCTTTTATCAAGGAGTATAATTTGTTCCAATGTCACTTCTGGCCTCTACCATAAATTGTCTTCTAAATGCTCTTGTTTCAAAGGAATCCCCATCCCTTCCTTACAAGGTACATATATGAGATTATTCTGACCACAAATCCTTCCCATTTTATGACCTTCAGAAAATTCGTTGTCTTCTCCTTTCAGTTCTTGCTTGCTTCAAATTTGTGAGGTAGCTTCAAGAAATGAAATATCAATGGATCATCTTTTAACTGAGAGGGTTTAAGGAGCTCATGGGCTTCATTTCAATTGTATTTAATCATAGACGTAGTGTTGATGGTTATAGGTTTTAGGGGTGACATCTTGTCAAAATTAAAACACCCCATAACTTCCTGCCTGCAAATTTTGTTGGGATGATAAAATTTTCCATTGTTCACATTTTCTTCTTAGTTAGGCCACTGAGAATCCTTTGTTTGTGTATCCTTTCATTGAGTAATTAACTTCCATGAAAAAGTTGTGAGAGAAAAACGGATTCTCTCTTTCAATTCTCATTATAACTCCCATACTAGGTAGGATCATCAAATTTACTGTGATTTGAAATCGTTGTTTTAAAATTAGAAACATATCTTACTTTCCTTAGGAGATTGCTCAAATTCTGATTACAGATCTAGATTGGAAAATGCATCATCAGTTTATATCTAGGAGGTGGTTTTACAATATTTTCCATAATCATTATCAAACTATATCCTCAATGACCTACCCCTAGGATCCATCTTCAAACATGTTTCAATTTTACAATTAATGAACAAGTTAAACCCTATAGAATTTAGTTCTGCTATGGGATGAGGCTACTCACAAAACATCCACTCAAAACACTGACCAAGAAAATTCAAATTATTGTGCTTCACAATGTAGGATTATGACAACTCTTTCTCCTTTTCTTGTGTGCTTGAGATTCTGTCATTATCTAAAACAGGTAGTTTATCAAAATACATTATATATGGTCTGTCTTTATTTTATTTTTAAATACATCCAGATTGATATAAGGGTTGTTGTGACATGGTTCTTCTTGAATTACATCGCTTTCCCCAATGATTTCCATGCTATTGTTCTTGGATTCTCTATGAAGCTCAATTCTACATTAACAAACAACCATCCCTTTCAAATTTCTAGGTTGCCTCCTCCATCTGTGTCTGCATCAATCTCCTCAAATTCTAGCCTCAAAAATTCATTTGCAACAATAGTAGCATCATCCTCTTGAATAATATCACGATGACTACCCTCCATAAATGCTTGTTCATCTAGATAACAAGGCCTTCCTTCTCTAGGGCATTTGACAAATTCTGATGGGTTTCTTCCAAGATCTATCCTTCATATGGAACCATAAGTGCCTTCTCATGCAAACTACCAGTTTCATTACTTTTATTTGCATTATCATCCCTACAGCCTCACAACTCCTCTTTTGATCTAGAACATTTTGAGGAATACCGTGGAGGTACTCTTGCTATTCTCATCAGATATTTTCTTCTTTAGCCTTGAGATGTTACAAGTGGTATTAGAGCTATGGGTGAAAGAGAAGCCTCATGAAAGAAGCCCTATATCTAAGTTAGATTGATTTTCATCTATGTTGATTATACATATGTTTATGGAACCTTGATAGAAGGAAACACTGCAATCGAGTCAAAGAAATCTTACATCAATGAAGAAACCCTAGTCCTAAACTATCAAAGGGACAAAATTATTCAATTGATAAAAAATAAATTTTGGGCCAGTTAAATTCCAACCTATGGAAAGAAAGTATACTCTGTTTGTGATATGCTTCATTGCTCAACTACTTGCAATCCCAATTTCACACTGCATTCTACAACTATTTCAGTGGAAAAATTAAGTGGGACTCTGTGGTCTTCTTTCAGAAAAATCCCTCGATTAACCATTTTCATCTTCCCATCACAATGCAACCAAACAATAATATAGTGTCTCGTTTATACACAGTGTTCTTTGTCTTTGTTACACCAACGCATATCTTTTTTTGAAACAAAAAGTTATATCTAGCTCTTTCAACGAAACATCTGTGCATTCACATTTCAATATGGGTGATACCATCCAATTAATGGATTGCATATCTATATTTACATGCCCAAGCAAATAAAGAGACCCAGATATATGGTTGGAAGTCATTAATTGGCTGGACTTGAGAAAAATTAAAAGCTTGCCTTATCACTGTCCATAATGAATTTATAATGTATTTTGCAATGAAACACAAAGAGGTTTAAGGAATTTTCTAATGTAAGGTAAAAAATGTGTGATATGGGTAAAATATCATGATACATGGGCCTTATAAAATATCCAATGTGTGGGACCATCATGCCCCTAGCTTGGAATGTTGCACACTCTTGAGCAACTACCCTCTCCTCTAATGTTCCTAATCCTTGTCTTGTTATTCCTTGACAACCTATCTTGCATTTCATCCAATATATTTGGTTCTCCTTGCTGATAAAATCCATTAGAATCCTTTATTATTTTATAGTCCTTGGCTTCTTGGTCTTGATTAATTTCATTTGATTGTATGAGTAATAGTGGGGGGTTAAATCTCAAGCCAATATTATGAACTCCCAACTTTTGCATTAACCTCTCGTAGAGAGGTGTTCTAGAGATGGTACTATGTAATTGGATAGGTGCATGGAACTCTCTAATCTACATGCTAGAATTAAAGGCTTGCCATCTTATTTGGAAACCCTATGTAGCTTCATCTCCTAATAGTCACATCATATCCTCAAAGTGTAAAATGACTTTCTATTTCCTTTTCTTCCAAATTCGTGCCACCTGTTGGTCTTCTATCAAGATATTATGAGCTATAATGATGATTTGAGGGTTAGGGTCCTCTACCCTAATCCATAGGGGAGAAATGAACTCTTTCCCTGACTCCATCTTCTCTTGTTTGCTCTCATTTCCTCATGACTTAGCCAAGAGGACAAAGCCAAGAGTTGGACATACCCCACATTGGGGTTAGGATCCCAAGAGGGTGAGCATAAAAATACATGTTTATGGAGGTAGAATTCACACAAATTTGTTTTGTCATCCATACTGCAACCCCAACAATATTTGATGAAATATATGGGATTTTGGACCTGAAGTTATCCTTACTATTCAAAATGAGAAATATAATATCTACACCATTTCTCTTTCATGAAAAGAGAATATGTCCTTGTTGGTTTTCTGCAACTATTTAGTTCCAAGGACAAGTTTTCCATGACTCCCAAAGAAGTTTCCATATCTAAAATCTGATTGTCCATAGCTATTATCACTCCTCTTGATTTCTCTAATTTTATTTGAGTTTCCTATTTTATTTTTCCAAGTGTTCCCTACTATTTGTCACTTTGATATTGAGGATCATCATATCATCTCTAAGTTGGTCTCTTTGATTTCCAAATTTTTTACTTCCTCTACTCCCTTTTCTATTGAGTCATCTTCCATTTGTGGGCCTATCTTGGCCTCTTCTATTTACAACATGACATTCTTCCTGTAATGTATGGTCCAAAAACCTTTAGATTATCTTTTTTTTTTCTCTCTTTTTTCCTTCTTCATGGTCCAATTTTAATTTTTCCCTCTTCCTGTAGCTCTATTCATTCTACAAGATATTTCTTTTCTCCTCTCAGCTTGGGGTTTCCTCTATATTTACTACAATTTTGGAAGATTCCTTCTATTTGGAGATAGAGTTGGTCCTAGGCCTATGCTACCTTTAAACTTGAGACTCGTACTTGATTAGTTGTGTCCTTTTCTTTGGCTTCAGGTGTTTCCCCCATCTTCACTACTTTGGATACAATCTCCTTTCAATTACCTTAGTTAATTTTATTTTATTTTCTTAGAAGACCAAGGGCTGGTGACTACTTTTTATTTTCCTTTCTTGATAGTTATGAGCCCAAGATAGTTTAAGGCTTCTTGGGTATGTTGTATCTCTTAGATGATAATAGTCAATTAATCATGCCAGAGCATCTAAAGATATTTGTTTTGGGGTTTTGGTTTTGGTTTTTATGGAGGACCAATGCATAGAGAAACTATAAGAATGATGTATTAACTCTTTTAGATAGTACTAATAGATAATAAAAGGGCTTCTTTTTAACTTCACACAGTGATTTGAATTTATGAAGTGTGTAGAAAGAATTGTAAGGAGATATGATTAATTTAGATTTCAGGCAGAAAGATAAATTATCATAAGTGGAAAACCTTTGTCAAATGTTCAAAAGTTAAATGAACTGTGCTTAAGATTACATAAGATGCTGACAATTTTATGATTTAGAGGGAACCTTTCAGACAGACAGTCCAATATCCAAGACTCTTTATGATAATAACTTCATAAAGGAATTTTAAGAATAAATGTAACACATTTATTCTCATCTGATATCTCTGTAAAATTTAAACATGTGAAGAATAAAAAAAAATGAATGAAACACATGAAAAACTTATAGAAGAAAACGAAACTGTATGAGACCAAATTCAGAATCCTTTGCTTTATTATCAGTGATCTAGAAACAGCTTGTACATCAATGCTTTTACAAAATTGCTTATGAAAGGTCCACCTTTGATAACTCGTAGAAGAGAGTTATTTATACAAGTTGAGTGTTAAGAAAACATCTTAAACAAATTTACAAAAATATCTTAATACAAAATCAGGAAAAATGAACTGATAGTCAATCTGTCACTATTTTGGTGTTGAACTATTGATGACTTCCTCAAAATTCTGAATGCGGTTGACCTGTTGATGTTGTTCCCCAAAATGTTGAATGTTGTTGATCTTTCTTTTAGTCAAGTAAATCAATTAACTTTTCCCAGCATTTATTATCTTGAATAGATAACTTAGTTACCCTTCGATAAACCTCATCCATTTCTGTATATTTAGTAAAAGTAGGTTTTACTAAAAATATGTGTTTTATTTCATTAATTATGGAAAAGGTAGCTCGAAGGGCATTCAGCACAGGCCTTGGTGTTGTTGTACCTTTTATATTTGAAACTGTAATTGCACTAGTCTTGACCTTTGTAAGCTTGCGGACATAGTATTCAATAGACATTAACTTATCATTTATCACAAATAGGGGGGGAAACCCCTTGCTGGTCAAGGGTTCTAGCCTGCTAAAAAAATTTTGGACTATGATATTAACACTGCTGCATTTTTCCTCCAACTGAAGAATGAGATTTTTATTTGTAATAACCTTCTTCACTTCTAGTATGGTTGTGATCCTGTCATCAATACCCACTACTTGAAGCTCATAGCTATCTTTAGAATTCAAAAACTTGATTATATCAGTGGTTATTTCTGGCTTGTCCTCAAGTTGATTTGAGATAGTTTCAATAGCCTCTTGATCTTTCTCCAACAAGTCTTTTTGATAAAAAAATTATTCTGATATAAGGCCAAATATCTTTGATTGATTCAATGATCTCTTCCCATATAATCTCCTTCACTAAACCTAGTGTATTTCCGAGGTAAGAGTCTTTGACTTCTTTCTGCAATACCTCAATTTGACCTCTTTCCCTCTGCAACTCAGTTGCATGTGAGTTGTCTGCAACTGATTTCATGTGTTGTAGTGTCTTCAGCTGATCCTACAATTTCTTGATTTTCTCTATCTAAATAGACAAGTTCTGAATGGCTTTAGGAAGTTGTTCAGCTCCTTCTGTTTTACTTTTGGTTGATGTTGTGCCTGAGTCAGAAACTGTAGTTATAGCGACTGTTGTAAGAGGAACTACATCCATTGGAATATTGGCCTTTTTCACAACTTCCTCTTTCTCTTTGAAATTTTTTTCCATTTGTTCCTCCATCTATTTTATTTGAAAATTTTGTTCTATGATCAGCTTCATCATGTCAGATTTATGAGCCTCAGTTTCTTCAATTTCTTTAGTCGTTGGGTCCCCTGAAGCCGACAATTTGAGTTGCTTCCTTAATGCTGAAATCTCAGCATTTTTATTCTTGACAATTTCTTCTGCAACCTTCATATCAGAGAGATCATATCCCATCTTCAGCACCAAATCTTCCAAATATTTGATCTTGGTGTCTTTTTCCAATGAGGAAACTTTCTCAAGCTTGATCTATGACTGTGCATTAGCCAAGGTAACCTGCATCTTTGATAGACTCATGGCAATGTTAGTTAAAGTGGAAGTAATCATTTGGCCATTCTGTTTGAGCATATAAATTTGGTTAATTGGATGTACATCTTTGACATTAAATTCGTAGGAGGTTTGCTTCTGGTAATGAGCAACAATTCTGGGTTGTTGAATCTAAGCTTGTAAGAAATCCATCTACATTTTACCCTTTTCAGAGTCAAAGACTAAAAGAAGTCTCGCTTGAGAACTAAAAGAAGTCTTCCAGAATTGAGTATAAGTGTTTAACTTTAATTCCTCATTCTTCTTGTTAATTTCACTGAAAACATGAAAAATATCATCTTCTTTATCCTTCTAACTGCCTTCACTGATCTAAATCACCAGTTGTTCATGAGATGTGGCGGAATGAGTAGGAGACTGAGTAGACTATCCACCAGACTGTGTGAAAAGAGATGTCTCTCCAATTCCATCAAATGTTGTTTTATGCGACTCATTAGTTGCACTGACCTTCAAAGAGATCTTAGGCCTCTTCTTTCTATGTACAATTCTAAAGCCTTTACTTGATGCTTCTTTTGTAGGGGATGACTGTTATTCCCTTCCTCGTTTGGCTATCTTTTCTTGTGCAAGTGGAGTTTGTATATTTGAAGTAGAGACTACCTGTTCTTCAGCTTCTTGAAGGGTGTTTTTCTTCCATTCTAACATATTTTTGTATTGTTCAATCTCAGACCTGGCTATGTGATGATATGGAGTAAATTTATTTTCTACTATGAGTTTTGAAATCACTCCATTGGATCATAAGACCAAGTAAAGCTAAGGCCAAACTTCATCTCTTTCAATAACCTGCCTTCTTCTTCTCCCATTGCTCTAGCGTTATAGATGAATGGACCAACCTGAGCTTTTAGCTTAAACTGTGATTTCTTATTTGCAGTCACAAAATGCACTTCATCTGCATTGAGCCTTTGCCTAATATATTCTAATACAAAATTTCTCATAGGTAGGTACTTAAGTAGCTTGTAAGCTGGAAGCTCATAGCCAAAGACTCCGATTTCTATATAATTTTGGTAAAGATACCAATCTCTTGTTGTGGCTTGATCAACTAGCTACAAGACTTATAATTTCATCACTAATCCTTGGTTCTCGAGTACTGCTCAGAAGATTAATGGTTGGATTAACAAACAATTCTATGAACTGTTTATATGAAAATTCTTCTTTCTCCTTCATTCCCATAGAATTCCAAAAGATAACTGATTGTTGGTTCCCTTCTTCATCTAGCTTCTACAAAGTGAATGGAAACTTGTCTCCCTGAAAATAGATAAAAAGATATACAAGTACTGAATCATACTTGAATACTTCTTCAGTATTGAACTGGACAAATTGTTCATGAATGGCCTCAGCTAGAAATTAACTAACGTTAAAAAGAACAGTGGGTTTGGAACTAGCATAAAATATAGACAAGAAACCAATGATGGCTTCATCTACATATTGGTCAGAATAGTAACCAAGGAGATAAGAGAGAATGGTGGTAATTTTCTTGGTTCTGTCTGGGAATATAGATGAATCATAGGAAGGGTTTCTTTTAGGCAGAGGGCTATCTACAACTAGGAAAAGTTCTAGGGTTTGAGCTCTTTTAGTGAAATCCATCTTCTGATAGGCTTCTATTAGGCTTTCATGAGAAAAAGGAGTGGTTGGCACAATAGTTGGGGCCTGCAACATCTAGTCAATGGACTGGGCATTGATGGAGCACAGGATTTCTCCTATAGGTGAGATAATAGCTCTTTGAGTGGGGTCATAAGCTGCATGGCATTTTCTGATGAATTCAGGTGCTCTGTGGATCTGAGGGAAAATGTAATGAGGAAGATGGGAGTCCCAAAGTCCAATTTCATCAGTTTGATCAACGAATTGGTCCTCCATCCAACAATAGATCTCAAACAAGTCAAATTCGGACAAGGACTCATGGATTTTACAGTCTCTGTCAACCAAGGGAAGATGATGGAAATCAACTTGAGGAGGAATGAGAGGATTTTGGGTTTCTACAACTTCCTTTCCCTTAGGAGGCATTCTGTTGATTGGATTACAAACTGAAAGTGACAGAAATGGGAAGGATTTCGCTAAAACACAGTGAACTAAAAAATTGTAATTGAAAAAGATTGAGTGAACCTGGATGCTGGCTTGCTTGGAACAGGACAAAAAATTGGCTTGAATGGTGAACTTGTCATTTTGACTATAAGCTTCAAGTATCGAGTGATCAATTGAGTTACGAGAATGCACTATGTAACGGTTTTTATGAAAGAACAGCGTTTATAAGGCACAAAATGGAGCGGGTCTATTAATCAAGGGATAAATTAGTATTAACTCTCCAACGGGGCTGAGAAACAGATCAATGCAATATTCATTTGCAGGTGTGGTGAATGAAATGGATAACAGGCAGATAGACGGAATATTGGTCCATGTAGGATGATGGGACAGAGGAAGTGACAGGGTGTTGTCGTAGATGATGATGTGGGAGCGGCGGTGTTGGAGGAGGTCCAAAACCGCATTCGAGAGTGAGTTCGAGCGGTAAGAGGTTTGGTTTTTTAAGTCCTAAATGACTAGGAGTGGGGGTTGGCAGTTTCGGAGGGTGGTTTCTAAAACTGCTAACTTCGGACCCCCCCTCCGTTGATAACGTTCGGACGGCAGGGGAGGGCCGAGGAACAATGCAAGCCATTAGATCGGAGGGAAATGTGAGGGATGAAACGAAAATGGTAGGGGTTTAATTAAGTGAGGCAAAAGGTGATGGTGGGGTCGAAATAAATATGATGGATGTGATAGGTGTGGGGTCCGAAGGGAATCAATGGATAAAGATGGCAAATAACATTGGGATTTAGAAAATTATGGTTAATTAAAACCATTTGTTACATTCACATATATCTAATGTTTTAAACTTAGGATAAACATCCTATCATACTCCAATTTTATTTCATTTCTCTACCTACCCTTAACTCTCCTAACATTTTTCAAATATTAGTCACCTGAGTGCATTTAGACTAGCAACTCAACATTTTGATTTTTATGATTAATCTACTTCTATCCCTTATTGCTTCCATTGGCTCAGATTAAACTGTTGAGCCAATTTTATTTGCTACCTATTAACAAGCAATTTAAATCTAATCCAATCATGATTAAACTTTACGATTGGATTGTATGAACTAGTGTGGCATTTAAACAATCTACACACAACTTTTATTTGCAAAAGTAAAATTGACCAAGAGTAGTGGCATTAGGATGTGCAACACTTTCAGAATTTATTATTTTTTCTTTTATTTCTAACCTAACATTTTATTTTTTGCCTTCCTTTTTTAGGGCATCTATTCTAACATTTTATTTGATATGGACTTATTCATCAAAATATTCCTAACATTTTGTTTCTTTATTATTTTTGTCCATATCCTAACTTAACATTTTCTTAAAATATATTTTCATTTTTTTCTAACTTACCAAAATAAAAAAAATGCTACAACAGGGTCATTGAGGATCCCTATTTATCCATATCTATGAACCCAATCTATGGAATAGGACATTCTTAGCTATGCAAGGCATCATAAAGAATCAATTTAATAATCCCATTATGGGCCAAAGACTCATGTTTCCCACTTTTCACCTTATCGCTCATATCATTTGATGATTGTAAAAGGAAGTGAAAAATGCTTAGATTGTGAGATGGTTATAGTGATATTGGTGTCTAAGTTGATATAGTAGTCTCAATTGATATGCAAATACCACACTAAATCTCCCATCATAAGAGATGTATTTCAGTATGTGGTATGCAACTTCATTCCAGGGAGATGGAAAACTCTTGCTTTTGAATCCATATTTATCCTCTATAACTTCCTTATTATCTAAGAAAAAAATATTTTTTAGAAAGAGTGGCATCTTTCCTCTCCTCCTTATCCCATGGTAAACCTTGAGGAATGCATGTGATTCTATCAATTGTCTCCTCATTGATACAAATCACTAATCCTCTCACTGCGGTCACATAATCTTCCCCTCTGTAGTTTTGAAATTTGAGGAAACTTCAAGGGTCACATCATCATCATCATAAGCTCTTCTCAAAATACCCCAGCCATTGATTTCTCTAAAAAATGTTTACAACCCTAATATTCTGATAAAATCTAGCAGCGTTTGTGGGTTCTCTTCCATTAAACCCTACCCCCATTCTATATAAGAACACATAGAAGGTTGTTTTTGGAAAGAAAGGGGGTTATCCTATTGTTTTATCTTTTTTTTCCTTACCTTATCAACTTTATTTTAGCATACTATACTTATGTTTATGGAAATTCTTATAGGAAGGTTTCTAAATTTTGAACAATCAACGTATGCATCCTAGAAACAATTGTAGTAGAAGAATTCGAAAAAATGTCAAAGAAGAGGGAAAAAAAAAACAAAATGACTCTCCATTGTCGTGGCTTTCTTCTATTGAACTTATTGTGCTTCCTATCTGGAGTTTCTTGTAGATAATTGCAATCTTATAGTCATTCATGTAGCTAATACTTTAGAAAGAATTATTCTTCTTGTAGCAAATTGACGAGGAGAAATGAAATGACATGTAGGCATGGTTGAGAAAAAGGGTGGTGAAAATGAATTGGATCAACACCAAGAATATAATCATAACCTTTAGTCATGTCTTTTATTTAGTTGTCCATGCACTTTACTTAATTATCTCTTTGGTTAAATTCAATTTTCCTTTATCCTTGATTGGTGATATGGCATTGTGTCACCTTTTGGATGAATATTGTTAATGTCTCATATGAATATGGTATCTCTACCAATTACAAGAGAACATTTATATAATTTCCTCCTATCACTTCTTACATGTAAGAGATGGACCCCACTTGACTCGAGCTAGAGTATTGAGCTCTCCCTTTTTTATATGTATATAGAATTTTATGATAAAACAATTGCATACAGTTTTGACCCGTATGCAACTAAATGACATTGTATAAAAATATTAGTAAAGGGAGGCATCAAAGTACAATCATACCTAGAGGTGTTGGATAAGTGAATAATGGTTTAATTTCTACTACTGTACAATGTTTCATTTTATATGTTGAAACTGCTACATGACTACTTGCAGGGGTTCCTATGGAGGTACAAGGTACCTTGTAGAAGTTGAGGTACTCCAAATTTTCATTTTTTTTTTTTAGTATAAGTCATGAATTTAGGATATTATGTTTAAAATATTAAGGTTTGACTATGAAAATTTCAATGACTTGTAGCTTTTCCTCAATCCTGTAGCCTCCCTGTAGAAATTAAAGGAATGTGCAGATTTTTCTTGTTGGTGAGAATTTAAGTGGAAAATTTTCTTTAGTGGATAGGGGTTAATGAAAAGTTATTGAAATGAACAAGGATAGATATGGAATGGAAAGGAAATAGAATGAGATGGAAATGGAAAAGAAAACTAGTAATGATGAGATAGCTATGGCAATGTATGGAATGGAATGGTTTTGCTACAAGGTGAAAATAAGTGCTTTAGTGACCTTGCAATTATTATTATTATTTTTTAATTTCTTTATATCCTTGTACTTTATAATAATGTGATTTGTGCTTCTCTATTTCATTTTTGTCCTATAGTAGTCTCTTCAATTACCTTCTAATTTATTAACAGATAAATTAGAAACTATGCATGTAGTTATCAATCCCATGTTCATTTGGAACTTGTGAATTATTAATAATATCTGTTAAGTGCTAAAGAAATTGTAGTATTAATTAATTAATTGATTACAGAGTTTTGGTGTTATTTTTTTCCTATGTATCCTAGCGTGTACTATAGATATTAGCTAAAGTTTGTGCTTACAATTCTAAAATTTCTTTAGTGGCTACATTTCAGGATCCTTATTATTGATCATTGTATTTTGACATCTTGAATTAATTAATAACGAGAAAAACTCCCAATTAGTTTTCTAGACCCCATACCCAAAAGGATTCAAGCATGTAGCTCATTATTCATAATTGCATCATATATACTCATTGTTTTTTACTTTTGGCATACAAACCATTCTTTTAGAGGTAGTTTTTTATGCTATCACAACATATTTACGTGATTCATAAGGTGAGAAATCAATTTTTGGTGTACTTGAAGATTTTAGGTTTGATAATTATAGATCCTTTATAGGCTATAAATGTCTTCAAATTTTCACTTCTAATTTAATATCTTATACGTAACTATTTTTCCCTCTGCCCACTTTTCATAACTTTCATAACCATTAGGTAGGGATCTGCAATTTTGATGTTATTTTGCCTGTTTAGTAAAATATTTGCCCGGACTTTACAGAGTTTTATAATTTATTGAAGGTTATAGAATTTACAATTATAAAGTTTCAAGGTATAATCTTTAAAGAATAATTATTTAAAGGGTGCTAGCTTAATGGAAGAGCACCTGCTTTACAAGTAGGAGGTCAGTGGTTCAATTCCATCATGCCTTGATATTCATATGGAATGGTGACGATCGATTTTTATTGCCAAAAACTCTTTTGGCCATTACCATTGAGCTTATGGTGACATTTTTCGATCGTCACCAAAATATGAAATGCTGACGGTCAACAATTGTGACCTTATATATGCATTAATAATGATGGTCATGAAAGGTCCATCACCATAAATTGTCGTTGTTCATATGAAATGGTGATGGTCACTATCTATCATTATAATTATTATTCATGTAGACAAACCTTGAATGTCACCACAAAACTTTGGTGACATTCAATTTTTGGTGACAAAGGATTTTTTTAATATCACCAATGAGCTTATGGTGAACTTTTTTTGCCCTCATCAAAATATGAGATGGTGATGGTCAACGAACGTCGCCATATATATGCATCAATAGTGACGACCATGAAAGGTCCATCACAGTGAATTGTTGTTGTTCATATGAAATTAGGACGGTCACTATCTATCATTATAATCATTATTCATGATGGACCTTGAATGTCACCACAACACCTATACTTTTGGCGATGCCACCTTTGGTGACTTTCAGTTTTGTGGTGACAGAGGCTAAGGTCTGTCACTATTGATCATATGAAATGGTGACGATCACTATCCATTATTATAAATCATTATAGGCGATGGACCTTGAATATCACCACAACACCTATATTTTTTTCAACAACACCTTTGGTGACAAAGGCTCTTTTGACCGCCACCGATGAGCTTATGGTGACATTTTTTTACCCTCACCAATGTCCTTTTTTCTTGTAGTGAGGTGACATGATTTCTTGACTATATTATCCGATGGCATGCATCCATATAGCACCATACTATGGTTCATGTTAGGGTGTTGGCCCTGGTTCTTTGAGGAGGGGTGGAGGAATTTCTCACCATGTAACCTCCAAGCCTAGAATCATGGGAAGCTAGTGATAGACACACTCCGCTAGATGTGTGATGAGATTGATCCAGTTGTCTATTGGGGAATTTAGGTAGATATATTTGACACTTATTCCATGTTGGTTCAATCAGTGGTTAGATCTATATATGTGATGCTATAATATACTACAACAGAGGAGGGATAGGATGGGAGCCAAGTAAGTTAGGGAGGATATGAGGCTATAGGATATTTGGGGAATCTTAGTGGGAAGTGGTATCCTCCCTTGACTTAATTTGGCTACTACATATTTCTCCCTATTTTGTCATGCTTTATTGTCATAATGCTTCCTCGCTACTTGTATCCTATTGACTCTAACTTCGAGACAAAGTTCTTTGAAGGAGGGGTGTATGTAATTCCATTACCTAATTCTATTATCTTACATTGTGATAATAACCTACTAGTTGAATGATTGTTCTTTGTGCTTAACTATAATAAGTATTATTAGTGTATGTATGAGGTATGTGTATGCTAGTTACATAGCCACACCTCACAAGAATGCGCTACTATCCTGTAACTTATTATGCAATATAATTAATTAACAATTAAGCTTGATTAGAAAATAAGTTGTGGTTAACCTTAATTCTGATTAATGATCAAGTTTATGGTTAGTCTTAAGCTTGTTTAATAGTTAATATTGATTAGTGTTTACTCAACCCTTAATCTTGACTTATAGTTTCTAAATTATATTTAAACATGATTATTTAACATTTGATTGATTGGATTCTTGGGAATCGTAATGCTAACTAACATGATCAAATATTAATATTTTATTCATTATCATTATTTTACTATTGTTCCTTCTTGGGCCTTGAAAATATGTTCCCTCAAATTAATTCAAGGGTAAGGGGGAGTGGGAGGGGATTGAGGAGAGGCGTGGAAAGGGAGTTAATGATATTTATTTTGAAGGGATTAGATGTCATTGAATAGGGAAATGAGTGGTTTACATTTATGGGGAAGTGAGACATAAGTGCGGGGGAGTGGGGATGATCCGAAATGATCAAGAAATGATCTGGGTTTTATCTAAAAGGGATTATTGGCCAAAAATTCAAAGTCATTAGATTAAAGTGAAACCATTTCCATCACGTAGAGATCAGAAAAAATATTCTAACATAACTTGAACAAGAAAAAACCAACTTCGTATGCATAATTTATTAAAGGTCAAAGTTCTAGTTAGAGAAGGTCAAAGTCAAAGTCAAATTGGTCAAAGTTGTAGAAATTCCTGTAGATTGACAAGGTCATGAAATCTACTAAATCACAGAACAAGAATCTACTTCTAGTTTTAACCAATGGAAGCCAATAGATTGATGAAAACAATATGAACAAGAAGAAGATAAATCAATGGAACATAACACAAGATGTATATGGGGAAAGCCACTACTCAAAAACCTGCTATCTGTATTGCATTGTTATGTAGCATAGGTGTAAATGAGCAAAGCTCAGAGGCGACATAGCAAAAATTTGGAGGCTCATTGTGGGAGTTGTAGGAGGTCCTTTCGAGAGCCAAAAGTTGCATTGGGTTCTTGGGGTTGATAAGAACACAATAGGACCAAGAAAGAGTCATGTTTATGTAAAAACAATGTACTTTGATGGATTTTATTGTTGAAGAATGTAACTAGGTTTGGTCTTCATATTTTGTACTTGAGTCAAAATATATATATTTTTTGTCAAAAATAATTTATTACTATTGACTTTTTAAAGCATGGGTTTCATGCTTGGGTCAATTTTAATAGGTCAAGGCTTCATTGTAGGCTTTAGGATTGAGTCAAAGTCTATCTTGTCATGTTTAAATCCTCCTCCATCAAAATCTTCTTGATGTCAGCATCAAAAAGAATCTCCATCAAGTCGACTTCCATAAGGTGAACTCATGTCATCCTATATGAAGACACAATTATTTGAATACTCATGTTGTCTAATTTTATATTGGATGACTACTATATATGCAAGCCTAAATCCTTCACTCAGATAAAAATTTTAGACAAGAATTTTAGAGACAAGTTTCGGTATCATTGTATGGAAGGAGCTCGGATAAGTGACATCAAATCTGTATTATTATAGTGATACAATTTCTATGCTATGGTAGATACATTTCGGTGATATTCCAGTTGAAAAGTCTCAGTTAAATTGCTGATATGATTTTAGAGACAAGCTCAACATCCCTCTATTAGAGACAATGTGGATTACAGTGGAGACTTTCAGTGATACATCACAGTAAAGGATTCACTACAACCATAGTGAGAAAGTTTCAGTGCTACCATAGTAAGAAGGTCGCAGTGATACATCACAATGAACTTGTGGTGCTACCACAGTGAGAAGGTCTCAATGCTAACACAATGGACAAATCAATGCTATCTCAGTGAGTAACATGACAAGGTTGACTTGATGGATGAAGGTAGTATTGATTATATTTTGTAAGGGTCTTCATTGTCACATTTTGTTCTTGAATCTACCGAAGGAAGAATTTTGACTGGGTTCTCCCCTAGAGCAGGGATTTTCTGTGGAAACATGCCTACATCTTGTGTCCTCTTCTATTTGTTGCTTGGCATTAGTCTTGATGATAAGAAAAGATAAATTGAAAGAAAAAATAATAATAATGGAAACATCACAAGATAATTTCATATTAAAAGAAATCATTTAACTGTCACACTTTGGATTTATCAATATGGTATCAGAGCTATGGTCATGGTCAAAGGTAATTTGAATAAGGGAAATTCTTGGCTAATGAAACTAATGGAACTAAGAAGGGTAGTTTTGGGCTAATGGAATTGAGATTCTAAGGTATCTTGAAAGGTTTGGTAACAAATTTCAGTAAGCTAGTTTAGTCCTCATTCACCATACCAAGACACCTTGAAGAAGAAGAAGAATTTTGATTTACCATAGTAAAGAAATTGAGATCAATTTTCAGAAAATTAGGTTGTGAATTCATAGTCTAGATGAGATATAACTTGCCCAAATTATAGATAAGGTTTTCAAAATTAAGTGACACTGTCTCAGTCTACCATAGTCAACTTGCGAAATATCAGAATCAATTGCAGTGTGAAGTTCAATGTATATCTCAGTAGATATGACCATGAAGTCACAGTCACAGTCATACAGATTTTAGAAGAAGGATCCAGACTTAGTAATATGTTGAAGCACAAGTGCTGAAGATAAGGTCAAGGAAGTGACATGTCTATGGGCTGAAGTACAAGTTTAATAAAGAAGTACAATCTACATCTTATTGAAGGCAAGGAACTCGATATAGTTACCGATGACCAAGGACAAGGCCATCTCCACATAATTGAAGAATTTGAAGTCTGTTCTAATTCAAGCCTTGAGGAGATTCAAGTAATTATTGTCAAGATGCACATGCAAGTCTAATGAGTTATCAAATCAAAGGTATGTAGTCCCAAGGTACGTATGTACATAAGGTTTTAGACTTTCAAATGATCATTTTTTATAGCTAGTATAGGATAAAGATTGTACTCTCTAAAATAACATATTAGAACCTTAATCCTTATCCTCTAGGATTTACAAGCAATCTAGATGCCAATTGAAAGTATTGATGTTGATTAAAATAATCAATAAATTGATTTTTGATGTCATAGGTTTCCATCCTCCATACATAGAAGATCTAACTTGAAGAAATTAAATCATGCCCTTGGTTTCACATGTCTTGCTTGTAAGTATGTATTACAAGTATAAAATATCATGGCTCAATACAAAGAAGACACGTTAAGGAATCCTTCCAAGGTTTGTCAATCTCCAGGTATGTCTTATACTATGCACCTTATCAAACCTCTCTTAACATACAAAGTATGATCATCTTATTTTTGTAATTTGCATTAAATTACTAACATCGTTATGTCTAGTTATATTGAATCATAAAGATTCTTGTTTGGGGTGATTCATCACTTGATAAATCTACCCTCCTAACATCCTTGATTATTCTTATAGAACCCTAGAAAGGTTCTCTAGAAAACCCTAACTTAAGGGTATGCTAATGATAATGTATGAAACCCTAGCCTACTTAGGTTTATTACGAAATGTTATTTGAAGTTTTAATGATGATGTCATGTTTTAGGTTTTTGGTATGATCATGAAAACCCTAACTTGTTAGGGTTGAATGATCTTTTCTAAATCATGAACCTTTAATGGTTTTGGTAATGTATGGTTTTATTTGTTATGTTACGAAAACATAGATCTTTAGGGATTGGTTGGGTCTATAATCAAAACCCTTGTTATGTAAGATCCTAGGAATGAAACCCTAGGAGGTATATGTCCATTGGTTGAATCCCTAACCTAGTCTAGGTTGATATATGTATAATATGTTAATATTTCCTAACATATTATGTTCCTATGCATGATCATGAATTCATAGATATGTGTATACACCTAATCATTGTTGGTCATAAATCTAAGCCCTTGGATAATTTTGAGATTATAGGGTGATGTTGTTTTGGAAATCTATAGTTTTGCAAATAAACCATAGTAGTAGTTAGATTCTCTAGTATGTGTGATATGAAAATCTGGAATCTATGAATCTATATAGTGATTGCTGAGAATTTATAGATGGAAATATAGGGTTTACATCAAACCCTAGTAGATGTTAGTCATGATGTTGATTAAATTGTGATCAATTTTGATTGTTGCAACACATGTATGAAATCTCGGATATGTATAAAATCCTAGTGAGGAATCTAACATATGAATTCTAATAGTCGTTAGGCACATCACTTGTTTGAATTGTTTCTAGGGTTTGTTATAAGAAAGAACTTGTCATATCATTGAAAGAATATTGAAACCCTAGATGAGTTTAATATTTTGAGTTGTTGATGTGGTTTAGGGTTTAACTAAACCTGGGAAAGAAGTTTAAATATAGTCTCTTTATGATTATGTTTGTAAAGTCTAATGCTTCCGCTATTATAAGTTTTTGATATGGATAACTTCATGCTTCTATCATTTTGGTTGTACTTGATATCTAAGTTGTGCAGGTACATCATCTTCAAGATGGTGAAGATTATTATAAGTAAAGTTGATTTTATAAGCATGATATATGAATGACTCTAATAAGAAGGATGGAATCCATGAAATATTATCTGATGTCGCAAAGAAGAAGTAGAACTCCTTAAGCTAAGAGGTAGCCTGGATGAAATATCCCTAGGTTAAGAGGGAGCTTGAATGAAAGGAATCAGAATAAGAGGATGGTTCCTTGTATATGAATGATTACATCCTCTCTTATTAAGAGGAAATGACATATATGGTTCTCTACTTCTTGTGTCATGCACTAGACTAGGACTAACAACCATAAGTTTTAGTGAAGGCCATGAGTGAGAGACGAAAATTGGAGAATGTATTTTTGTAGGGTTGCTAAGAAGCTAGATCGATTTATAAAATATGTTGTTGCATGAGAAATATGAAAGGAAGCCGTATGGTTGAGGAATATTCTGTCAAAAATTCATTGGGAAAGCTCTAAGCCCTACTATGAAAAGTTGAGAAGCAACATCAAGTTGTCTGGAAAACCCTGAAGGTTTTTATTTGATTATGTACATGTGAAAGTATATTATTGATTGGGGTTGTTTTTGTACAGGTAAATCTCTTGAAGGTTTTGATAGCATGTTAGTTATCGATCAATTTGAGAGGGAGAGATTTGTGTCCTTGATCTGCTAGATCAAAGAGTGTTGAGGCTTTGTGATTGAAGCATTGCCTAGGAGGACAACTGGATGGAACTTTGTGTTGATGTCTAGTTCTTGAAGTTGGGAGGGCGGTGTTGGTCATAAAGCTTTGACCTTAGATACACACCTATATCTATGGGTTGATGGTTAGAAAGTAAGCCTGATGGTACCTAGATAGACTAAAATCTTGAGTCCATCTTAGTCCCACCCGAATAGATTGCCTTGGTCAGGAATCTAGTTCGTGGCATTGCAGTGCCTAAATTGTTGAGAGCAGGAAACTAGTCCATGGAATTGCAATGCCTAAACTTCTTCATAGATGACGTGTTTATGGATTTTCCATCTACCTCTATGGTTATATGTAAATATGAAAACCTCTCTAGTTAAGAGGGAATGTTGAAGAATGTAACTAGGTCCGATCTTCATAATTTGTACTTGAGTCAAAATATATATATTTTTCAAAAATAATTTATTATTGTTGACTTGTTAAAGCATGGGTTTCATGCTTGGGTCAATTTTCATAGGTCAAGCCATCATTGTATGCTTTAGGATTGAGCCAAAGTCTATATTGTCATGTTGAAATCCTCCTCCATTGATGTCTCCTTAATGTTGACCTCAAAATGAATCTTCATCAAGTTGGCTTCCATAAGGTGAAATCACACCAACCTATATGAAGACATAACTATTCAAATAATCATGTCGGTTAATTTTATATTGGACAACTAATATATATACAAGCCTAAATCCTTCGCTCAGATAAAACGTTCAGACAAGAATTTCAAAGACAGGTTTCGGTATCATTGCACGGAAGGAGATCAGATAAGTGACATCAGTTCAATATTATTACATTGATACAATTTCAATGTTATGGTAGATACATTTCAGTCATATTCCCGTGGAAAATTCTTGGTTAAATTGTTGAGATGATTTCAGAGACAAGCTTGACATCCCTCTCTTAGAGACAATGCGGATTACAATGGAGACTTTTAGCGATACATCACATTAAAGGATTTAGTGCTACCACAATGAGAAAGTTTTGGTGCTACCATAGTAAGAAGATCTCAGTGACACATCACAGTGAAGTTTCAGTGCTACCAAAGTGAGAAGGTCTCAATGCTAACACAATGGAAAAATCAGTGTTATCTCAGTGAGTAACATGACAAGGTTGACTTGACAGATGGAGGTGGTATTGAGTCTATTTTGTAAGGGACTTGGTTGTATTATTTTGTTCTTGAATCTACTGAAGGAATAATTTTGATTGGGTTTTCCCCTAGAGTGGGGTTTTTCCCTGGAAGTGTGCCTACATCATGTGTCCTCTTCTATTTGTTGCTTGGCATTAGTCTTGATGATAAGAGAAGATAAATCGAAAGAACAAATAATAATAATGAAAACATCACAAGATAATTTCATATTAAGAGAAATAATCTAAATGCGACACTTTGAATTTATCAACATTTATTAATTAATAAAGAGGCCTCCCCAATGAAGATTGGGCCCGAAGTTGTAGGCTTTGAGATAGCCAAAATTCATTATCAACTTTCTAGTGTCGTTTTCTCTTGTCTATTTTGTTGTTCTTTATTTTCTACAATTTCCTTTCTAGTTTCTTATGTCATTTTATTTGATATTTTTTCATGGTGATTTTAAATACATGCAAACACTTTTTAAAAGTTTAATAAACCAAATATCAATTTAATGATCAGGATTCAGATTAGGGGAGGTCAAAGGAACCACTATTTTTATTTTTTTGGGGTTTGTAGTAATGTGGAAAGAATGGTGAGAGGGAGAACCGAGAGGAGGTAGGTGTAAAACCCCAACCGCACACACAACAAGGCAAGAGTGTGTTTATGAGGTCCCAACTACATGCACAAGCCTTCTTCCATGCAATTATGACCTAAATCCTCCAGTTTAGTGCTAGCAATCCCGAGATCTGAGCCACTTTTCCAGGATAGCCTCCATACCATTTTTTGGAACTTCCTATAACTTTCTAGAATAATTAACATTATGGTAATGCAAAGCATTCAAACTTGACCTATATTTCCTAGTACACATTAGACATTTTGTCAAACATATTGTAAACCTATAAATTATAGGTCATGAATGCATATCTAATCATAAATATCTAATATTCATCTAAGAATGACCAAGAAGGTCTAATTCCATCTCAATTAGTTGCAACAACACTTTTTATCCCATGTATTCATCAACCATTCAAATACTTATCAAATCATGAAAAAGAGTCATAGCTATAACAAATCATAGAACCATGCTTATAACTAGCATATAACCATAATATTAAACATGATTTTACCATCAAACCAACATAATAACAAGTAAAAGTAATAGATAACAATAGGAAAATATATCTTATTAACTTATGTAGGAACCAACCAAGTCAGCGACTTCCACGTACCACCCGACCATAGATTGAGTTCAACCAAATATGTATTTTAGCCAATCAACCCCGTGTCGTATTCCAAGCATGAATGTGACATCTCATCGGATAAACCAAGACATAATAAACCAAAGAATCAAGAGGTTAAACCACATATACCCTCTAGCTACCGTGATCTCACCTAAATTGTTCCTGATATCACAAACCAAACCAATATTGAATGCCTCAGAATTTATTCACCATATCTTAAGGAATTTTGCTATCTTCGCCCACCTGTCGAGGGATTCCCATAGAAAAACATCTCCAGCCCCAACCCTTGGGAATTTTCCTGAGACAACCTTACCTAGTTCTGAACCCTTTCGAAAATCCAAAGTTAAACCAAAAATGAATCCCATCACAACATAGCTATCTAGGAAATGGCAAGACAAGGCTGAAACCACTGTCAAACTAGGAAAAACCCATTTCAATGACAACAATGAACCAAATAAATAAATGCATCTACCATGCATTCATATCCCAATAAGGAAATCACATGTGCAACCTATTACCTGCAAAATCCTTCTGCTGAAGTTGTCAATCCAAACTTCTCCTTACTTTCCTTTTCTTGTCCTTTTCCTTCCTTTGCGTGCTTTCTTTCCTTTCTCCCAATCAAGTGAATGGTAAAGTGATCCAAGAATTCTCTAAGTGTATGAGAGAGAATTAAATGAGAGAGCCAAAACTGAACCGCCAAAAGCTGTGAACTAATCCTTTGATGTCTTTTTATCATTGATGCCTCTATTTTATTCATCTTCCTTTATTTTTCCTCTAATTTCATTAGCATGCAAATATGTGTCTCTTCACCTTCCTTTTCTCTTATTTTCCTTCATTTTCGTAATTAAATGCCAATTATTACCTCTTTTCCTTTGCCAATTTCAATTTCCATAAATAAACCAAAAGTGATGCCCACTATATTATTTTCCCAACATTCATCTTGGAATATGTGTCCAATGACCTTGGTCTTATTATTTTGTCTTTATTATCTTTTATTACATGAAACTTTTAACTCGGGGTTGTTACAAACCCAACCCCGTTAGAGGAACACCATCATTGGTGTTCTATGACCAGAAAAATGCTAGAAAAAAAAAACATATTTCCTATGGAGATTTATAACATAGCTCGATGCAGTATTTACAATGACTTCCTACTAAAAGAAAAACAAACATACCATTTATTGTAGCTTTATAATATAACCGATTGCGGTATTTAAAACCATACATATATATACATATACCAAAACTTATTTGCTTGAACCAACAACTAATGAAGGATACAAATCCCGCATCTGATCAACCATATCCCATGTAGCTTCATTGGGCCCAAAGTGTTTCCACTACATTTTAACTTTCTCTGCTGCTTAGTTCCAAAGCATGAGTTATTCCAAGGTAATATGCATGGAGGTTATGGATGGAATTCTCTCTGTGGTTCCCACTACAATAAAAACCAATCAATCACATGATCAACATCCTACACATATCTCTTAAGCAATGAAACATGGAAAAAATCATGGACTTTCACTATTGGTGGTAGTGCAAGTATGTACTCCAGTGGTCCAATCCTCTCAAGGATCTCAAAAGACTTGGAATACCAAGGTGCCAACTTGGCACATGACCTAATCCTTAAGGAGCTCCACTTGGGCTTAATGTGCAAGTACACATGCTCCCCAACCTGAAACTCCTTGAATTCCTTGTGTTGATCTGCATAAATCTTCTCCATGTCCTATGTTTCCTTCAAATTCCTCTTGATAACCTACATCTCCTGTTCCATCTCTGCCAACACGTCTGGTCCAACCTATTGGTAATTGACAACGAATTAATGTAATGTAAATTTGGGTAAATTGTATTAGTTATTGACAAGTTACTTTCATACCGAATCAGCAATTATGTAACAAAGGCTCATATATAAAACTGATGAATGCCTTAAGTATGTATCGAGAATCATTTGAAATTCAAATCCCTTGCCCCATGGATGTTTCCTTGACACCCTGTCAATGTTTTACCATGTAAAATCTCGAGTTATTACTTGTGTGGTTGTATTCAGTTTCTTGTGAGGTTGTTGTCGGTTTCCTTTCTTTCTTGGTTAAATTAACCTATTTAAACTACAAGTGGTATTAGAACAATCTATTAAGTGAGCAAGATATAGGCTGCCTTAAGGAATGAAGCCGTTTAAGAGTAGCATAGTCAACCAAAGCTGCTATTGAAAACTGCCACCCAAAGGTTGACAAGGAGACAGTTTTTTTAGGAGTCGGCTGAATTTTTTTGTTAAGGAGTCATTGCCACTAACTGAGTGTTGATTGCTGATTTTTTTTTTGAAGAGATAGCTACTGTCGAGAGGAGTAACTACTGAGTATTGACAGCTGAAGTTTTAAAAGGGATAGCCACTGTTGAGAGGAGTAAGTGTCGCTGAGAGAGGAGCCGTTGAGCAGAGTTTTTTCTTTTGAGAGGAAGTTTCCTGATTTTTTTTCTTGAAGATAGACGCTGTCGAGGACAGAGCATATATTCTGAGCCTGCAACCATACATTGTCCCTACACGTTGGAGGTACACTATCGAGGGCTTCAATTGCTAGTGGTCCTGCATCCAACCGAGGAGGGGTCCCATCCAGAACTGCATGAAGAGGGTTTTTTCTGAAGGAAAAATCCAGTATTGTTACTCATTGAAAAATATGGGTATTTGTGGAAAAATATATAAAGAGAAAAAAAAAAAAAAATATATATATATATATATATATATATTTCTCTTTGAAAGCAAATATTTTCATATTTGTTCAAAAACCCGGGATTTTCCAGAAACTGTAGAAGTTTTTTCCATATTTTTCCATTAAATTTGAAAAAAAGGGGCCAAAAGATTCTAGCGTAGGTTTTCTATATTTTCTGTTTAGTTTTTAAAAGAAACTCAAGTAACCTGGAAACCCTAGGTGAAAAACAGAAAGGAAAAAAAAGGAAAAAAAACAAAAACTCTAGGAGGTGAAAGACAGAAACCTGGAGGAAGGATTAGTAGGAAGAAAATGACCAAGATGTCGAATTCAAAGTTTGAGGTGGAGAAATTCACCGGCAAGAGCAATTTTTCTCTTTGGAAACTGAAAGTTAGGAATTTGTTGGTGTAACAAGGGTTGCGCAAGGCATTGGATGGGGAAAATAAGAAACCTGCAAGCATGACTGATTCGGACTGGGAGGACTTGGATGCCCGACCTCTTAGTACCATCAGGTTATGGCTGGTGGATGAAGTTCTCTTCAACATTGTTAAAGAGAGTACAGCTTTAGTTTTATGGGAAAAACTGGAAAAACTATATATGACAAAGTCGTTAACCAATAGAATTTATTTGAAAAGACAAATGTACAGTCTTCGGATAAAGGAGGGTTCAAAAGTTGCAGAACATTTGAATGTTTTCAATACACGTATATGCTAATTAACAGATATGGAAGTTAAAATTCAGGAAGAAGACAAGGCTATAACCATGTTGTCTTCTCTGCCCGAAACATGGGATCACTTCGTAACTTCAATCAGTTTGAGCACCACTGATTCTTTGAAATTTGCATCAGTTGTGGGAGCTCTCTTGTTTGAAGAAATACAAAGGAAATCCAGTACTGAAACAGCTGCATCAAAAGCCATGATAGCTAGAGGATGGTCAAAGGAAAGAGGAGAAAAAAAAAGGGGGTCTTCCAAATCTAAATCAAAGGGAAATAAGTGTAAGGCAAAATGTTGGCACTACAATAAAATTGGACACCTGAAGAAAGACTGTTGGAAATGACAAGAGTCTAACAACCCAAAGAAGGAAGCAAATCAGGTTTATTCAGGTATCATAGACGAAGTTTTATCTGCTGAATAATTATGTATGATAGATAAACTTTATGTAATTTCTCTCAGGGTGTTGAAAGCTAGTTGTTAGACTCTGGTGCTTCTCATCACATGTGTCCACACAGAAATTGGTTTACTTCATATGAAAATGTAAATGGTAGTTCTATGTTTATGGGTAATAATGTATCATGTCAAACTGTTGGGATGGGAAATATCAGGATTAAAATGTATGATAACACAGTTAGAACATTAACTAGTGTTAGACATGTACCTGATTTGAAGAAAAGTTTGATTTCTTTGGGAGTGTTGGATTTGGATGGTTATAAGTTTACAGGTCAGAATGGAGTGCTGAAAGTCTTTAAAGGCACCCTAGTTGTTATGAAAGCAGAAAAGGTCGGAAATCTTTACAGACTCAAAGGAAGTACTCAGGTCAGTGAAGCAGTGATTGTGTCAGAAAAAGAAGAAGAAGGTACTCGCCTATGGCATCAATGATTGGGTCACATGAGCGAGAAAGGTCTTCAGGTACTGATGAAACATAAATCACTTCCTGATTTGAAATCCTTGAAGTTGGATTTCTGTAAACATTGTGTGTATGGAAAACAGTGTAAACAGAGATTTAAAACTGGGAATCATAATAGTAAAGATATTTTAGACTATATTCATTTTGATATGTGGGGACCATCTCCTATTGTATCATATGGAGGTGCTCTATATTTTTTAACGTTTATTGATGATTTCTCCCGTAAAGTTTGGGTCTTTATGCTAAAAAAGAAAGTTGATGTATTCAATGTCTTTAAACAATTTAAAGCAATGGTAGAGAAAAGAACAGGAAAATCAATTAAATGTTTAAGAACTGACAATGGTGGTGAATTCACTTCAATAGAATTTGAACAATATTGTAAGGATGAAGGAATTGTTAGAAACATAATTGATGTTTATACTCCTAAGAAAA